>SJYW01007085.1:823270-841992 GCA_006410735.1 Raphicerus campestris | reverse complement strand
TAGATGCAGAGAAAGCCTTTGACAAAATCCAACATCCATTTATGATAAAAACTCTCCAGAAAGCAGGAATAGAAGGAACATACCTCACCATAATAAAAGCTATATATGACAAACCCACAGCAAACATTATCCTCAATGGTGAAAAATTGAAAGCAGTTCCCCTAAACTCAGGAAGAAGACAAAGGTGCCCATTTTCACCACTACTATTTAAAAATACTTCTGGGAGTTTTGACCACAGTAATCAGAGCAGAAAAAGAAAAGGAATCCAAATTGAAAGAGAAGTAAAACTCTCACTGTTTGCAGATGACATGATCCTCTACATAGAAAACCCTGAAGACTCCGCCAGAAAATTACTAGAGCTAATCAAAGAATATAATAATTTGAAAACATCTAACCCAATTTAATAACTGACAAAAGATTTGAACAGACCTTTCACCAATGAAAATATGCAAAAGGCATGTAAAGCACATGAAAACATGTTCAGTATCATTAGTTAATTGGGAAGTGCAATGAAAACCACAGGCACTGCTGGACTCTATACCCATTTCTAGTAGGGATGTGGGGAAGTTGAAATATTAATACGTTACCAGTGGGAATGCAAAATGGTTTCCCAGAAGCTAATTCCTTTACTCAAGAGAAATGGAAATCTATCTTACCCTACCAGTGGGAATGCAAAATGGTTTCCCAGAAGCTAATTCCTTTACTCAAGAAAAATGGAAATCTATCTTTACACAAAGATCTGTTTATAACAGCTGTATTTATAATCACTAAAAACTAGAAACAGCCCAGTGTCCTTCATGTGATGACTAGATAAATCAACACAGTCCATACAAACTGAGAAAAAAAGGGGAAAAAAATCTTCTCTGTACACAACAAGCTTTATGAATCTCAGATGTATTATGCTAAGTGAGAGAAGTGAGACTCTGAAGGTCAGATACTGTATGCTTCCATTTGTATGGCATTCTAGAAAAGACCAGACTGTCATGTCAGAGAAGAGGTTCAGTGGTTATCAGGGATTAGTGATTNTTTTTTTTTTTTTTTTTTTTTGTCTTTAGGTCTTTCAGCTGACTTAGTACCTTCTAGTTTCTCACCAGCTATACCCAAACCAAATAGAGCCCTTACCATCATCATTTGTCTGTAACTAGAAATTATTCACGCTAAGGTGAATCTTGCTCCTAGCTAAATTTTAAACCTATTTCTATGAATGATCTCAAAGCCAATTTTCCCAATTATTTTGGTAGTATTCCTTCAGTAAATAGGAAGTCTTTGGGGGAATTTAAGTGTGAAACCATGTGACTTGGAGACTGAAGGCAGGTGCTTTGGGGAATGGGATCCAGGGCAGAAGAAAATAAGTCGTGGGGAGAAGATTGAAAACCTCTGACATTAATGTACGTGGCAGTAATGTGGATATAAGAGGTAGGAAGAGGACTTCATTGAGTGCCTACTGCGTGTTAACAATGTGCTAGAAGTCTCATTCAGCTTCTCATTTGATTCTCATATCCATCCTGCGGGAGGGGCCTCATTTCCATCTTACACAAGAGTCCAGAGACATAAGGTGCCTTTATCAAGGTCACACAGCCTGCATGACTGGTTTGGTTCCAAAGCCCATGTGGGTTCTCTTCTGTCATTTAGGCTCAGTGGAAAAAATACAGTGACACCAAGTAGAGCTGGGATATTAGAAAACTGTTAAACAGAGAAGAAAAACACAAAAGTTATTGTTTAATAGATAAAATGGTGCTATCAAGAGTCATTTATGTCCCATTTATGCCTAATATAGCACAATAATGATTATGATTAAATGTCTGACAGCTGAAGTTGGCTGTACATTTTATTTGATCAGAACAGGAAGCATAGCACATATAGGTTTCCTCTTCATTGTTTCTTGCCCACGCAGCATGTCACTTGTTCATGACTTCAGTAAATCACAAGTGACGTTGGTCAGCAGTTTTAGACCAGCCCTGTATCCCAGACGTAAGAACAGAGAGAATCATATCCAGCCTTTGCATCAGTCTCAACAAAGAACAGACCTTTAATTTGCTAATTATTTCTCCCTGCCATGTATAGGTAGCATTAGGAAAAATAAATACACTGAAACTTGAGTGACTCAAAGTTCCTGCTTTTGTTGTTGAATTTCCTTAGTATTTTTTTTGTTTGTTTTTACAGTTTATGATTATGGCAGGTGCCTTTGTCCACAGTGAATGAGAAAATGAACTTATTGTTCTTGGGGAGGGAGGAGAGATTGCTTAACAGCACAGAGGATTGGGTTGGAGGGATGCAGCTGTGAGGAAGAAGAGGGCAGTGAATTAGGATTCAGGGAAGCTCACTCTGCCACTGCCTGCTGTGTGCCTCTAACCTTTGTGTGTTTTCTCATCCTTAAAATGAGGATAATAATAATATTGGCCTTCTATGGGATGTCTGAGACACCAAAGGCAAACGTGGAGACAGGAATTCTGAGTGCAGGTCATTGAATCTGGAGATGATCTAAGGGAGCGCAGCGAGGGAGTTGGTGAGTAGGTTACAGCTGTGGGCATTGGGGTCAATGCCGCTAGGACTGCTGTGTAACAAATTACTCCAAAATTTAATGGCTTAAGCAAGAACTATTTATTATACTTACATTTCCTGTAGATGAGGGATTCAGAACTGGCTTATCTGGGCAGCTCCGGCTCAAGACCTCTGGTAAGATTATAGTCAAGATGGTGGTCGGAGCAGCAGCATCTGGAGGCTTGAGTGGGGCTGCAGGATCCCTCTCCAAGGTGGCTCCACCAAGTGGCTGGTGTGCGGGCGCTGGTCGTTGGTGGGACGCCTGCCTCGCCCCTCGCTACACGGGCCTCCCCGCGAGCTGCCTGTGTGTTCTCACGACATGGCTAGAGGCCGCGTTTTCACAGCCTCAGCTTGGAAGTCTCATCATGTTCTAGTCATTAGAAGTGTCACTTAATGTCGCTTGCATCTGGGGGCAGGGGAATTAGGTTCACCTTTTTAAGGACTGAAGTTTAAAGAAATTGTTGACATATTTTAGGACTGCCACTTACTCCGTGTGACTCTTTTGGAATACACTTTAGAATTTTCCTTTTTCCTGAGAATGGAAGAAGCTGGGCTATTTATGTTCCGACTCCTAGCCCTATGGGTTGAAGATCTGGTTGGTGATCTGAGGGCAGGAATGGGTGAGAGGAGGGAGGAAGGTAGTTCTGCTCTGAATGCTGCTTAATAGACATTCCCTGGGGCTCCAGGGGGTGCTGAGGGGTACCACTGACAAGATGTACCAGCCTGGAGTGAGTGCTGCCCCCAGGCAGAGCCCCTGGTTCCCCCTCAGGGCGGGCCAGTGCAGGGCCCTGAGCTCAGTGTAAAGCTCAGTCAGAACCTAGCTCTTACCTGATTATTTCCACTTATCATGACTAGAAGAACCTGCCTTTTTTGCCATCATCCTTTTCAGCTGAAAACGAGACTGAGGCTCTTATTCTTTTTCTTAAGCTGCCCTTGCTTGGACTAGCGAAGGATTTCCAAATACCACGAATACTGGAGGTTTTTTGTAAAATACGCACACACGCTTGCATCCATAGAGACAAATAGCACCTCTCTCTGCTCTATTTCTAGCACTAACCTTCATTTATGATGCCATATTTATGTAATTACAGTGCTGCAGTGGTAGATCATGATTTCAAAACACAAGCATAATCACCATCAGAAGAAATGGGGAAGATGAAAAACACACACAAAGCAATTAAAAAGTCCTTGCGAATGAATTTTCCCAGTGCCTCCTGTTCTCAGGTCATGGGATGCTCGCCTCCAACGCATATGTGTCTATGTGTATGTGTTTACCTTTCTGCTCTTAGTATATACCTAGGCCTAGGTATANTTGGCTGTACATTTTATTTGATCAGAACAGGAAGCATAGCACATATAGGTTTCCTCTTCATTGTTTCTTGCCCACGCAGCATGTCACTTGTTCATGACTTCAGTAAATCACAAGTGACGTTGGTCAGCAGTTTTAGACCAGCCCTGTATCCCAGACGTAAGAACAGAGAGAATTATATCCAGCCTTTGCATCAGTCTCAACAAAGAACAGACCTTTAATTTGCTAGTTATTTCTCCCTGCCATGTATAGGTAGCATTAGGAAAAATAAATACACTGAAACTTGAGTGACTCAAAGTTCCTGCTTTTGTTGTTGAATTTCCTTAGTATTTTTTTTGTTTGTTTTTACAGTTTATGATTATGGCAGGTGCCTTTGTCCATAGTGAATGAGAAAATGAACTTATTGTTCTTGGGGAGGGAGGAGAGATTGCTTAACAGCACAGAGGATTGGGTTGGAGGGATGCAGCTGTGAGGAAGAAGAGGGCAGTGAATTAGGATTCAGGGAAGCTCACTCTGCCACTGCCTGCTGTGTGCCTCTAACCTTTGTGTGTTTTCTCATCCTTAAAATGAGGATAATAATAATATTGGCCTTCTATGGGATGTCTGAGACACCAAAGGCAAACGTGGAGACAGGAATTCTGAGTGCAGGTCATTGAATCTGGAGATGATCTAAGGGAGCGCAGCGAGGGAGTTGGTGAGTAGGTTACAGCTGTGGGCATTGGGGTCAATGCCGCTAGGACTGCTGTGTAACAAATTACTCCAAAATTTAATGGCTTAAGCAAGAACTATTTATTATACTTACATTTCCTGTAGATGAGGGATTCAGAACTGGCTTATCTGGGCAGCTCCGGCTCAAGACCTCTGGTAAGATTATAGTCAAGATGGTGGTCGGAGCAGCAGCATCTGGAGGCTTGAGTGGGGCTGCAGGATCCCTCTCCAAGGTGGCTCCACCAAGTGGCTGGTGTGCGGGCGCTGGTCGTTGGTGGGACGCCTCCCTCGCCCCTCGCTATACGGGCCTCCCCGCGAGCTGCCTGTGTGTTCTCACGACATGGCTAGAGGCCGCGTTTTCACAGCCTCAGCTTGGAAGTCTCATCATGTTCTAGTCATTAGAAGTGTCACTTAATGTCGCTTGCATCTGGGGGCAGGGGAATTAGGTTCACCTTTTTAAGGACTGAAGTTTAAAGAAATTGTTGACATATTTTAGGACTGCCACTTACTCCGTGTGACTCTTATGGAATACACTTTAGAATTTTCCTTTTTCCTGAGAATGGAAGAAGCTGGGCTATTTATGTTCCGACTCCTAGCCCTATGGGTTGAAGATCTGGTTGGTGATCTGAGGGCAGGAATGGGTGAGAGGAGGGAGGAAGGTAGTTCTGCTCTGAATGCTGCTTAATAGACATTCCCTGGGGCTCCAGGGGGTGCTGAGGGGTACCACTGACAAGATGTACCAGCCTGGAGTGAGTGCTGCCCCCAGGCAGAGCCCCTGGTGCCCCCTCAGGGCGGGCCAGTGCAGGGCCCTGAGCTCAGTGTAAAGCTCAGTCAGAACCTAGCTCTTACCTGATTATTTCCACTTATCATGACTAGAAGAACCTGCCTTTTTTGCCATCATCCTTTTCAGCTGAAAACGAGACTGAGGCTCTTATTCTTTTTCTTAAGCTGCCCTTGCTTGGACTAGCGAAGGATTTCCAAATACCACGAATACTGGAGGTTTTTTGTAAAATACGCACACACGCTTGCATCCATAGAGACAAATAGCACCTCTCTCTGCTCTATTTCTAGCACTAACCTTCATTTATGATGCCATATTTATGTAATTACAGTGCTGCAGTGGTAGATCATGATTTCAAAACACAAGCATAATCACCATCAGAAGAAATGGGGAAGATGAAAAACACACACAAAGCAATTAAAAAGTCCTTGCGAATGAATTTTCCCAGTGCCTCCTGTTCTCAGGTCATGGGATGCTCGCCTCCAACGCATATGTGTCTATGTGTATGTGTTTATCTTTCTGCTCTTAGTATATACCTAGGCCAGGGTATATATACCCAGTGCAGTGACTTATCCCTTGGAGATTGCCATCCATCTGCTTGATTAGATTTTTCTGTTCATTTATCTGTGGTCTTTTTTTTTTTTTTTTTTAATATTTATTTGGCTGTGCCAGGTCTTAGTTGTGGCATGCAAGATCTAGTTCCTGGACCAGGGATCGAACCCTGGCCCCCTGCATTGGGAGTGCAGTGTCTTAGCCACTGGACCATCAGAGACATCCCAGTCATCTGTGATCTTAATGGTCAGGGGATCTTGGCCACAGTGTAATTTTTATGACACATGTATCCCTGCTTCCCTAGTGGCTCAGTGGTAAAGAATCTGCCTGCCAATGCAAGAGACACGGGTTTGATCCTTGGGTCAGGAAGATCCTCTGGAGAAGGAAATGGCAACCCACTCCAGTATTCTTGCCTGGGGAATCTCATGGACAGAGCCTGGCGGACTACAATCCATAGGGTTGCAAAGAGTTGAACACAGCTGAGCAATTAACAACAATCCCTGCTTTATACTCCTTCCTGCTGACGACAATTTTTATACGTTCAGTTCGATTCAGTTCAGTTGCTCAGTTGTGTTCGACTCTTTGCAACCCCATTGACTGCAGCACACTAGGCTTCCCTGTCCATCACCAACTCCCGGAGCTTACTCAGACTCATGTCCATCAAGTTGGTGATGCCATTCAACCATCTCATACACTAATTCCTTAGTAATATTTTAAAGTTGTTTCTCTATGCTTGAAAAATAATTTCCCAGTTCCAGAATCCATGTGTCCCTCTATGCCTGTTTTCCCAGTCCTCCTCTCCACTTTATCCTTCTACAACACCCCTCCATCCCCATCTGTGCTGCTGCTGTTAAGTCGCTTCAGTCATGTCCGACTCTGTGTGACCCCATAGATGCAGCCCACCAGGCTCCTCTATCCCTAGGATTCTCCAGGCAAGAACACTGGAGTGGGTTGCCATTTTCTTCTCCAGTGCATGAAAGTGAAGTTGCTTAGTCGTGTCTGACTCTTCGTGACCCCATGGACTGCAGCCTACCAGGGTCCTCCATCCATGGGATTCTCCAGGCAAGAGTACTGGAGTGGGGTGCCATTGCCTTCTCCAGGCCTCATCAGTGAGATGCTGGCTAATTGAAAAGCACCCTATTTTCTCTGCAGGGGCCCCTTGCCAGCTGGAAGCTCAGGGCTCCATGTTGCTTTGTGTTGAGGACTCCACCTGTCCGGCTTGCTGCGTTCTGTGAACCTACTGAAACACTAGGGAAGTCCCTTTGCAGTGCCTAGAAAACCCAATTCCTTTCTCTGGCATTTCCGGCTTATGTGTAGCGAAAGCACAGTATGCTCTGCCAAATCTAAAAACCTTAAAGCAATTTATATATCCCATTTGGGGACTGCCTTTTTCTTCCAGGAAGTTCCCTGTGGCTATATCACACGAAATCTCACCCCGAATTATGTATTTGAAAACATAAAGGAAAGTATTCCTTTAGTATGTTACAACTTGTGGGATTGGAGAAGAAGACTTTGGGGGAAAGTGACTATTTCAATTATTATTAATTTTTTATTGCTGGGACTTCAAACAGTAGTTACTCATTACTTTNATTATGTATTTGAAAACATAAAGGAAAGTATTCCTTTAGTATGTTACAACTTGTGGGATTGGAGAAGAAGACTTTGGGGGAAAGTGACTATTTCAATTATTATTAATTTTTTATTGCTGGGACTTCAAACAGTAGTTACTCATTACTTTGAATCAGAAGCTCTCACCGAGTCCATAAGATGAAGTGTTTTATCCACCTGTCTACTGTCAACACCCCTGGCCTGTTTGTCCCTGGGGATTGTGCTCTTTCGTGAGGGGCGAGGAGGAGACTAGGAAGGAGTGCTGGTGGGGGAGTGAGCCTGTGTGTCCAGTCCTTTCTGTTTCTTCTTTAAGTGCTGCTGCGCAAGTCCACAGGCATCGCAGCAGACGTGTCCCCTACAGCCAGCGCTTCCTCTGGGTCAGCACGGAGGGAGGAGGGTATGTCACCTCTAGCCAGCTTCATTCTGCCAGCTTTAACATTTCATTCTTGATAGCTACTTTGTAGCTCTAGGGTGCCTTTGAATGGTCGCTGGAGGGAGATCTGTTGTTTAAAAGATGGATTGGGAGAGGGAGTGTCTGGGTGTACCTTTTGGTCTGTGTCATTCACGACTGACTTCAAACCCAGAAAACAAATTAATTCTAGGAAATTAATTCAGTCTCTTAATTGAAGCAATAGCCTATTTTCAAGTAATTTAAAAGATGAGATATGAATTTATGTAGATGGCTTTTGCTGACCTAAGGCAAGGAGATCTGCTTTCCTAGGAATTCCTTTCCTCCTGCTATACCTTCGTTGGCTTCTGAAACCTTACTGTTGTTTAACTGCTGGCTGAAGATCTTTGTCTCTTGTTTCCTCCATCACTGATAGAATTTTCTCTCATCTGTGACTGACTGCACACACTCTAATAAATTAAGTACGTGGGATTGCTGTGTTACAGGTACAGGTGTGGGAATCCAGTGAAGTGTAGCAAATTATTTTTATCTCCTGCTCCCTGTTGAGCAGTGGTTGTTACTCTATTATCTATGTTTTGAATCTGGTTATTTGAGCCTCAAAGCCTAAAAGTAGCTTCTGTGCACAGTTTTATGGTCTTGGGGGTGCCAGCGACAGCTATAAATTCTTTGGTTGAGCCATATCTACTTTGCACATCCTGAAAATACGTTCAGCTCTGTTTCTTCCCGTACATGTATATATCGTGGCCGATAGTGACATTACTTCCACATCCTTTTCTGTTTCCCTTCTTCACAAACCCACTATGGAACTGACAGCTGGAACGAAGAGCGAAGAAAGCATGGCCTTGCGCCCACACTGTGCGGATCTTCGTTCTTCTTTAGCTGATGATGGCTTAGTGTTGGCATCCTGGGAGGTTTGCAAGAGCCAGCCTCTCTTTTTCCAAGGCTACAGATAAATNTAATAGAATGGGAAAGACTAGAGATCTCTATAAGAAAACTGGAGATATCAAGGGAGCATTTCATGCAAGGGAGGGCACAATAAAGGACAGAAACAGTCAGGACCTAACAGAAGCAGAAGGTATTAAGAAGAGGTGGCAAGAATACACAGAACTATACAAAAAAGATCTTCATGACCCAGGTAATCAGGATGGTGTGATCACTCACCTAGAGCCAGACATCCTGGAATGCAAAGTCAAGTGAGCCTTAGGAAGCATTGCTATGAGCAAAGCTAGTGGAGGTGATGGAATTCCAGTTGCACTATTTCAAATCCTAAAAGATGATGCTATGAAAGTGCTTTACTCAATATACTAGCAAATTTGGAAAACTCAGCAGTGGCCACAGGACTGGAAAAAGTCAGTTCTCATCCCAAAGAAGGACAATGCCAAAGAATGTTCAAGCTACTGTACATTTGCGCTCATTTTACACACTAGCGAGGTTGTCCTCAAAATTCTTTAAGCTAGGCTTCAGCACTATGTGAACTGAGAACTTCCAGATGTACAAGCTGGGTTTGGAAGAGGCAGAGGAACCAGGGATCAAGTTGCCAACATTTGTTGGATCATGGAGAAAGCAAGGGATTGTAGAAAAACTTTTGCTTCATTGACTCTGCTAAAGCCTTTGACTATGTGGATCACAGCAAACCGGAAATTTCTTCAAGAGATGGGAATACTAGATCAGCTTACCTGATTCCTGAGAAACCTGTATGTGGGTTAAGAATCAACAGTTAGAACTGGACATGAAACAACTGAGTGGTTCCAAATGGGAAAGGAGTATGAAAGGCTATATATTGTCTCCATGCTTATCTAATTTATATGCAGAGTACATCATATGAAATGCCTGACTGCATGAATCACAAGCTGAAACAAGATTGCCATGAGACATATCAACAACCTCATATATGCAGATGATGCCACTCTAATGGCAGAAAGTGAAAAGAACCTAAAAAGCCTCTTGATGAGAGTGGAGAAGCTGGCTTGAAATTCAACATTCAGAAAACTAAGATCATGGCATCTTGTCCCATCACTTCATGGCAAATAGAGGGGGAAAAGTAGAAGCAGCGACAGATTCTTTTTTCTTGGGCTCCAAAATCACTGCAGTCACTGCAGTCAGTGACTGCAGCCATGAAATTAAGAGACTCTTGCTCCTTGGCAGGAAAGCTATGACAAACTGAGATAGCATATTTGAAAGCAGAGACATCACTTTGGCAACAAAAGTCTGTATAGTCAAAGCTATGGTTTTTCTAGTAGTCATTTGGAGATGTGAGAATTGGATGACAAAGAAGACTGAGTGCCAAAGAATTGATGCTTTCAAATGGTGGTGCTGGAGAAGACTCTTGATAATCTCTTGGACTGCAAGATCAAACCAGTCAATCCTAAATGAAATTAGCCTTGAATATTCATTGGAAGGACTGATGCTGAAGCTGAAACTCAAATCATTTGGCCATCTGATGTGAAGAGCCGACTCATTGGCAAAGACCCTGATGCTGGGAGAGATAAAAGGCAAAAGGTAAAGGGGGCAGCAAAGGATGACATAGTTAGATATTAATAGCTTCATTGACTCAATGGACATGAATTTGAGCAAACTCCGAGAGATAGTGGAAGACAGAGGTGCCTGAGGTGTTGCAGTCTATGGGGCTGCCAAGGGTCAGACATGACTTAGTGACTCAACAAAACAACAATGATAACAATCATGCTGCCTGATGTTAAAGCTTGCTGTTTAGTTGCTAAGTTGCTTCTGATTTTTGAGGTCTTATGGTCTTTTTGAGGTCTAAGTTGCTTTTGAGGTCTTATGGACTATAGCTCACCAGATTCCCTTGTGTATGGGGTTTTCCAGGCAAGAATACTGGAGTGGGTTGCCATTTCCTTTTCTAGGGGATCTTCTCATACAGGGATAGAACCTGCATCTCCTAGTTAGTAGGCAGATTGCTTACCACTGAGCCACCTGGGAAGCTGATGTTAAAACTTACTGTATAGCTATAGTAGTCATCATACAGTGTGGTGTCTGATGGACAGGATTGAATGGACAGTTTAATGAATTGAGCAGAACAGTGAAATCCTAGTTATAGACCCCCACAATTATGCCCAGCTGATTTTTGGCAAAGTTGGAAAAGCAATCCAGTGGGGGGAAAATGGTCTTTTCAGCAAATGATGCTATAACAGTTGGACATCCCTAGGCAGAATAAACAAAGCCCCAAACTAAATCTCATATCTTCTACAAAAATTAACTCAAAGTGTGCACGCTTATTCGCTCAGTTGTGTCCAACTCTTCATGACCCCATGAACTGTAGCCCACCAGGCTCCTCTGTCCATGGGGATTCTCCAGGCAAGAATACTGGAGTGGGTTGCCATGCCCTCTTCCAGGGGATCTTCCCTACCCAGGGATCAAACCCAGGTCTCCCACATTGCAGGCAGATTCTTTACCACCTGAGCCACCAGGAAAGCAACTCAAAGGTGTCATGATTTAAATATAAAACTACAAAATCTTTATGAAAAGAACATAGAAAGCATTTAGGACATGTGGCTAGTGGAGAGTTCTCTTGGTGTCATGGGGGGATTGACACCAAAAGCATGATCCATAAAAGTTGACAAACTAGATATCATTAAAATAAAAAACTTTTGCATTGCTCAGCTGTTCAGGATAAAAATACAAGCTACTGACTGAGAGAAAATATTTACAAGCACATATTTAGCAAAGACCTTATATCTAAAATATATAAAGAACTCTTAAAACTCCACAGTAAAAATTAAACAAACAATCCAGTTAGAAAAAGAACAACAGATGTGAACAGACATTTCACTGAGAAGAATATGCAGATGGCAAATGAGCATATGAAAAAATAGTAAATATCATTAGCTACTGGGGAAGTGCAAATTAAATCTTCCATAAGATATAACTACACACCTATCAGAATGAGGAAAAAAAAAAAAAACCAATAGTGATAACATCAAATGCTGGCAAGGGTATGGAGAAACTGGATCACTCATGTATTGCTGTGGAAATGTAAAATGGTATAGCCAGTCTAGAAAAACACTTGGAAATGTCTTGTAAAACTATAGTACAACCCAGAAGTGCACTCCTGGGTATTTATCCCAGAGAAACAAAAGCTAATATTCACACAAAGCCTATTGGTGAATGTTCATAGCAACTTTCTTGGCTATAAAACTGAAAACAACCCAAACGTATTTCAGTGGGTACCTGGTTAAACTAATGGTGGCCCATCTACACTATGATGCTACTCAGTAATAAAAATGAACCTACTGTTGATACAACAGCTCGATTGTTTTGTAAGTTATGCTGAGTGAAAAGAGATAATCTCAGAAGGTTGTGCTCTATGATTCCATCTATCTCAATCCTAGAGATGGAGATCAGATTAGTGGTTGCCAGAGGGTTGGAGGGAGGCAGTTGACTGTGGCTATAAAAGGGTAGCACGAGGAGTCCTCTGTACCTTGACTGCTTTTGGCTGCACAGATCCACATATATGACAAACTGTACAAAAATACAGGTATATGTGCACCCACACTGAGTGTGTGTAAAACTGGTAAAAGCTGCATGGTGGGTAGATTGTATCAATACCACTTTCATAGTTGTGATATTTACTATAGTTATGCAGGATGTTCCTGCTGGGGAAACTGACTTAAGGCTGTATAGGTCATCTCTATTATTTCTTATGTATGAACTATTAAGTACTTCAAAAGATAAAGTTAAAAATTCAGGTGAGTAACCTCTGCAATTCAGAGAGAACCAGAGGCCAGTAGAAAGCTGTCTATTTCCTATTCCCCCGGGATAGGCCCAGGTCAGTTCAACCTACCTGCAAGGTTCAGGTTCTCACCATGTGATGCTGGCTACAGCTCACCTCCAGCTCACCTCCAGCTCCTCCATGCTCAGGACTGGGCCTCACAGTGTTTGGCACGCAGGGTCCATGAAGGCTTCCCGAATGAATGAGATCTTTTTCTGATGTCCATTTTCTCTAAAGTCTCTCCAGTGGATGGCTTTACTCTGTTTTGTCTTTTTCACTGCTATTATTTTAGTATCACTATTACTTTATTGTATCACATGACTAAATTATAAAGATGGATCACAAAGGGAGGGAAAAAAGGGAGTGTGGTTTGCTAGTGAATTAACAGCTGAATTCCTAACTTTTAATTACTGGTTAAAAGATGCAGACTCAAAGTTGACAGTATACACAGACAAGAATAATGGTGAAGAAAGCAATTAACGTATAACATGGGTTGATCGTGTCCTCGAGCAGAATTTTGAGCATCTCTTCAGAGGAGAAGAAAAAAGTTTTGGTTTATTTACTTTCTGAAACAGAATGAAGACTTCTGAGGTCAGGACGATATAATTCTCTGAGTCACTACAGTAAAACAAAGCTTGGCAATTATTTGGTGTAAAAGTTCAAGAATTTCTTTTCCCATTTGTCATTCAGAATAGAAGTTAATCATCAAAATAACTTTATGAGACTAGCTCACCCACACAATCAAGGATTCTTTGGTGTCTTTCCAAGGTCTTAGGTTCCTAGGTAGCAGGCTAGATTTTCTTGCCCAGCATCCAAGAGAACAAATCAGTTAATTTTGTCAGCATTTCCTCCTTGTATGTTGCAAGGGCACAGAGTTTGGAAGTCTTCACTCCTAGTGTTAATCTGGTTAGGGTTAGGGTTAGGGTTAGGGGTTAGGGTCCTTGGAAGAAAAGTTATGACCAACCTAGATGGCATATTTAAAAGCAGAGACATTACTTTGCAGATTAAGGTCTGTCTAGTCAAGGCTATGGTTTTTTCAGTAGTCATGTATGGATGTGAGAGTTGGACTGTGAAGAAGGCTGAGTGCCAAAGAATTGATGCTTTTGAACTGTGGTGTTGGAGAAGACTCTTGAGAGTACCTTGGCCTTCCAGGAGATCCAACCAGTCCATTCTGAAGGAGATCAGCCCTGGGATTTCTTTGGAAGGACTGATGCTAAAGCTGAAACTCCAGTACTTTGGCCACCTCATGCGAAGAGCTGACTCATTGGAAAAGACTCTGATGCTGGGAGAGATTGGGGACAGGAGGAGAAGGGGACAACCGAGGGTGAGATGGCTGGATGGCATCACAGACTTGATGGACGTGAGTCTGAGTGAACTCCAGGAGATGGTGATGGACAAGGAGGCCTGGTGTGCTGCGATTCATGGGATCACAAAGAGTCGGACACGACTGAGCGACTGAAATGAACTGAGCTGACGTAGGTTATGGCTACATAGATATGCACCAAGACCAAAAAAAAAGAACTTGTGGAGGGAAGATTAAACCAAAGATGGTGTTCACACTGTGTATTGCACATGAGGCCAGCGTCAAATGCTGCTTCTATAAAATAGCGAGGGTTTTTGCATCCTGAGGAAGTTCTGGAGGAGAAAGATCTCCAGGAAGATTAGGCCAAGCCATGAGTAATTTCCTAAATGATCCACCCTACCTTATGGGGTTGTGTTGGTATTACAGCACAGTCCCCAGCATAAAGAAGGTACTTATTCATTGCTAACTCTGGTTGTTGTTATTATAACCATGATTATTACTGTGACCATCTGTGTTTGGGAATGAAGAATGCATCTTTGGCTAGCCTCATTTCCCCTGTTTGTTCTGATTCTAGGATGGCAGGGCTGGAATGAGATCTCATGGTGGTGGAGTTTTATCAACATCGCCTGTCCTTTTCTCTTGCTGTTGGAAGAGCAAACATAACTTTCATGATCTCTGACCTGGGGACAGATAAAGCATAATCAATTCCCCTCGCAGAATCTGGTGTCTTCAGCAGTCTGTGTCTGTAGCATTAGAATCCCCATGTCTGGCTATATCAGCCAAGCATGCTAACCTGTACTTGTGCCCTTGATATATTCTGTTGTAGTAAAGTGGCTAATGGCATATCCTGACCCTTTGGCATCTCTCAAAATTATTTCCTTACATAGCTAATATGATGGCTGTTTGACTTACAACAACATGGCTTGCTTTGCTTAACAGTGAACTGTATGTCAACATTTCTGACTCTCCAATCTGCAATAGGTAATGCTGACTTTGGCCCAGTAGCCAAAGAAATTGCTCTAAACAATTTATGCCCAGGCAGAGCAGATGCTATGATTCCATTATTTTGGACCACTGTCAGCTCTACCCAAAACCCAGTGCAGCTACCATCCCTTGCCAGCAACGTCTTCATCTCACAGTGTCAAATTGGAGGCCAGGCACAGCTTTATTGACAGTGCCTTTTGGAAAGTTCCCACTTAACAATATGTTTGATTCTTAGAAAAACAATTTAGTGTATCCCAACAAAAACCTACAGCATCAAATGTGAGTTGAGGGCTTAAGATTAGGTTATAAATGGCTTATTTCTATTGCTAAATGGTAATTCTGAAAAACTATTGAAATCCATATAATTTTTTGACAAGACAGTTGGGTTGTTGTACCTACCACACTCCCTGGTCTGTCTTATCCAAAACCACTATTTCAAGGACTACACCCAGGCTACGAGTTCCCAAGACTATATCTCAAGCTCAGATTTCAAACTAAACCCAAACCAGAATATTCAGTGTATGAACTGATCAATGAAAGAAGAAGTGTAAATGTCTGATAAATATGAAGATATTCAGCATCTAGTGGTCAGAGAAATACACATGAAAATGAGATGCAATTTAAAAGAATTAATGCAGTGATAAAAATTTGTGAATGGGCCAAGACTGAAGGCTCATTCGTGTTCCTTAGACAAACCTCTGTAGGGTTTGTCCACTCGGCAGCATCGTGCTTGGTGGGATTGGGAGGGAGTGGGGGTACAAGGGACATTTATCATTCAATCTTTGACTTTCAGGACCTTGGAACTGAGACAACTGAACCAGCACCCAGACAGCAGACATTGAAAACAAAATCTGTATTAAGCTCTAACTTGTAAAATAAGAGTTTGGGAACAGGGGTAACATCAGATAAAATAATCAAAGAAATCTTCTCAAGAAGTAGACAACTTGAATTGGATCTTTCGTAAAGTTTGTGTAAAATTCCAGAAGCGGAGGTGAAGCACTGTTGAATGGGTTCCTACATTAGCCTGAGGAGAGGGGCAGACTGAGCAAGGTACGTTGGGAAACGGTGAGAACAAAAAACTTAATAAACATGGAGGTTCTTGAGAAGAAATAGAAAATGAGGTTATTCAGCTGGGGCTTGGTTATGAACGCTCACAAAAGCCAAGAGAAGTCTGGAATCAATGTAGAAGGCCATGGGTAAACGTTTGATTTCGGTGAACATTTATTGAACGTCTTCTGTGTGTTCTCAGGACTCAGGGGAAACAGAGATGAATAGGAGAACTTGGTCCCACCCTGAAGGAGTTTGCAGGTTATAAGCGACGATAAATGTGAAAGAGGTGTGGTCATAGATGAGGTGGGCCGCAGTGTCCAGAAGAGAAGAAATAAAGAACTTCAAGCACAAAGGCTGAGAGAGAGTCAACCCAAAGGTAAGGGACTGTTTAGCAGCTCTTTTTAGGGATACTCAACATTCAGGAAACGAAGATCATGGCATCTAGTCCCATCACTTCATGGAAAATAGATGGGGAAACAGTGTCAGACTTTATATTTTTGGGCTCCAAAATCACGGCAGATGGTGATTGCAGCCATGAAATTAAAAGACACTTACTCTTTGGAAGGAAAGTTATGACCAACTTAGATAGCATATTGAAAAGCAGAGACATTACTTTGCCGACTAAGGTCCATCTAGTAAAGGCTATGGTTTTTCCTGTGGTCATGTATGGATGTGAGAGTTGGACTGTGAAGAATGCTGAGCGCTGAAGAATTGATGCTTTTGAAATTTTATTATACAAATAATATGGTGTTGGAGAAGACTCCTGAGAGTCCCTTGGACTGCAAGGAGATCCAACCAGTCCATTCTGAAGGAGATCAACCCTGAGATTTCTTTAGAAGGAATGATGCTAAAGCTGAAACTCCAGTACTTTGGCCACCTCATGGGAAGAGTTGACTCATTGGAAAAGACTCTGATGCTGGGAGGGATTGGGGGCAGGAGGAGAAGAGGATGACCGAGGATGAGATGGCTGAATGGCATCACGGACTCGATGGACGTGAGTCTGAGTGAACTCCGAGAGATGGTAATGAACAGGGAGGCCTGGCGTGCTGCAGTTCATGGGGTTGCAAAGAGTCGGACACGACTGAGCGACTGAACTGAACTGAACTGAACTGAACTCATGTGTTTATAACCCAGTGATTTCAGTTTTGACACTTCAGTTGAATATTTGAGACATGAAGTGTTAAATTTGCTACATTTAGCAAATCAATTTTTTTTGATATAAGTATGTCCCGTACAGAATTCATTGTTTACCTGAAATTCAGTTCCACTGGGCATCCTGTATTTTGTCTGGCCACCCTAGGAAAAGTCCGATTTAATATCCTGTTACAGCTTTAATGGCTCACTTCCTATGGAAAAGTAAGAACCAGTTGGGAGCTGCAGCTGAGGCTTCTTCAGGGGACACGGCCACCTTGGGTTTGAGTGTATGTGTATAAGTCCTTGAAAAAGGCCCTCCATACCACAAGAATCTGTCTGCCAATGCAGGAGATGTAAGAGATATGGGCTCTGGGTGGGGAAGATCCCTGGAGGAGGGCATGACAACCCACTCCAGTATTCTTGCCTGGAGAATCCCATGGACAGAGGAACCTGGCTGGCTACAGGCCATAGGGTCACACAGAGTCGGACACGACTGAAGTGACTTAGCATGCACGCACACAACAGTTGAATGTCACACGATAAAATACTGGCAAATACCCTTACATTGAAGAACACTGTACAGTGAAATTTTTGAGTTCTAAATCTTAGCGTTCTTAGCAGTAAGTAGGGTTATTTTTTTGAACCAAACATTAAGAACTAAGCATAGTAAAAATAATCTTTGCCACCTTTGCTTATTGTTGTCATTGTTCAGAAGTGTCATTTATCTTCGACAGTTGATGTACTTGATTGTGTATCTTCTTAGGAAAGCAGATGAAGGAAATGAGTTCTTCACAGTTTTATTGTTCTGGCATCAGAGATTCCAGCTGATTACTGCATCCTATCTCCAACATCTAGCTACATTTATTTAGCTCCCCAACCTCTTACCAAAGCAAAACACAATAAAACAAAGTCATTAGAAATTCCAGAAGATTAAGAAAGATGTGGATGATGATTACAGGGTAGTTGTGAGAGTCCTTTAACATCAATTTCATTCTCCCATTGGGTTCAAGGATTTATTTTTTCTGCTTCTTTTACTACAAAGACTTGGGTCTATTTTGTTACTAACTCTTGAAATCTGAGGATATAATTTCTAGCTTGGTAATTTGTATAATAAAATTCCATAATTTTATTTGGAATGAAAAGCCATTTTGATCCTGGAACATTTATATGAACTTTTGTTTGAAATACATAATAAGTGCCCAGAGACAGTTTAACTCAGGAAAATGTAAACCATAATACAAGGACTCTTGGAGGATATGTGGCATGGACAGGCATCTCTTGGTGGCAAGCAACAGAAATCCTTTAAGAAAGCTTGAGGGAAGGGGATTTCGGAGGTGTTTTGCAGATTAGCTTTGAGATGCTCCTCTCTCTCCCTCTGTCTCTCCCTACCCCCTTCTCTATCACTAGCAACTGGACACATACACACACACACACACGGACACGTCCCCTGTATGAATGCTATTTTTTGCTGTATAGTTGCTAAGCCGTGCCTGGCTCTTTTGCCACCCCATGGACTGTAGCCCACCTGGCTCCTCTGTTAATGAAATTCTCTAGGCAAGAATGCTGGAGTGGGTTGCCATTTCCTTCTCCAGGGGATCTTGCTGATCCAGCGAT
>SJYW01007085.1:801360-817497 GCA_006410735.1 Raphicerus campestris | reverse complement strand
AAAAAAAAAGAACTTGTGGAGGGAAGATTAAACCAAAGATGATGTTCACACTGTGTATTGCACATGAGGCCAGCGTCAAATGCTGCTTCTATAAAATAGCGAGGGTTTTTGCATCCTGAGGAAGTTCTGGAGGAGAAAGATCTCCAGGAAGATTAGGCCAAGCCATGAGTAATTTCCTAAATGATCCACCCTACCTTATGGGGTTGTGTTGGTATTACAGCACAGTCCCCAGCATAAAGAAGGTACTTATTCATTGCTAACTCTGGTTGTTGTTATTATAACCATGATTATTACTGTGACCATCTGTGTTTGGGAATGAAGAATGCATCTTTGGCTAGCCTCATTTCCCCTGTTTGTTCTGATTCTAGGATGGCAGGGCTGGAATGAGATCTCATGGTGGTGGAGTTTTATCAACATCGCCTGTCCTTTTCTCTTGCTGTTGGAAGAGCAAACATAACTTTCATGATCTCTGACCTGGGGACAGATAAAGCATAATCACTTCCCCTCGCAGAATCTGGTGTCTTCAGCAGTCTGTGTCTGTAGCATTAGAATCCCCATGTCTGGCTATATCAGCCAAGCATGCTAACCTGTACTTGTGCCCTTGATATATTCTGTTGTAGTAAAGTGGCTAATGGCATATCCTGACCCTTTGGCATCTCTCAAAATTATTTCCTTACATAGCTAATATGATGGCTGTTTGACTTACAACAACATGGCTTGCTTTGCTTAACAGTGAACTGTATGTCAACATTTCTGACTCTCCAATCTGCAATAGGTAATGCTGACTTTGGCCCAGTAGCCAAAGAAATTGCTCTAAACAATTTATGCCCAGGCAGAGCAGATGCTATGATTCCATTATTTTGGACCACTGTCAGCTCTACCCAGAACCCAGTGCAGCTACCATCCCTTGCCAGCAACGTCTTCATCTCACAGTGTCAAATTGGAGGCCAGGCACAGCTTTATTGACAGTGCCTTTTGGAAAGTTCCCGTTTAACAATATGTTTGATTCTTAGAAAAACAATTTAGTGTATCCCAACAAAAACCTACAGCATCAAATGTGAGTTGAGGGCTTAAGATTAGGTTATAAATGGCTTATTTCTATTGCTAAATGGTAATTCTGAAAAACTATTGAAATCCATATAATTTTTTGACAAGACAGTTGGGTTGTTGTACCTACCACACTCCCTGGTCTGTCTTATCCAAAACCACTATTTCAAGGACTACACCCAGGCTACGAGTTCCCAAGACTATATCTCAAGCTCAGATTTCAAACTAAACCCAAACCAGAATATTCAGTGTATGAACTGATCAATGAAAGAAGAAGTGTAAATGTCTGATAAATATGAAGATATTCAGCATCTAGTGGTCAGAGAAATACACATGAAAATGAGATGCAATTTAAAAGAATTAATGCAGTGATAAAAATTTGTGAATGGGCCAAGACTGAAGGCTCATTCGTGTTCCTTAGACAAACCTCTGTAGGGTTTGTCCACTCGGCAGCATCGTGCTTGGTGGGATTGGGAGGGAGTGGGGGTACAAGGGACATTTATCATTCAATCTTTGACTTTCAGGACCTTGGAACTGAGACAACTGAACCAGCACCCAGACAGCAGACATTGAAAACAAAATCTGTATTAAGCTCTAACTTGTAAAATAAGAGTTTGGGAACAGGGGTAACATCAGATAAAATAATCAAAGAAATCTTCTCAAGAAGTAGACAACTTGAATTGGATCTTTCGTAAAGTTTGTGTAAAATTCCAGAAGCGGAGGTGAAGCACTGTTGAATGGGTTCCTACATTAGCCTGAGGAGAGGGGCAGACTGAGCAAGGTACGTTGGGAAACGGTGAGAACAAAAAACTTAATAAACATGGAGGTTCTTGAGAAGAAATAGAAAATGAGGTTATTCAGCTGGGGCTTGGTTATGAACGCTCACAAAAGCCAAGAGAAGTCTGGAATCAATGTAGAAGGCCATGGGTAAACGTTTGATTTCGGTGAACATTTATTGAACGTCTTCTGTGTGTTCTCAGGACTCAGGGGAAACAGAGATGAATAGGAGAACTTGGTCCCACCCTGAAGGAGTTTGCAGGTTATAAGCGACGATAAATGTGAAAGAGGTGTGGTCATAGATGAGGTGGGCCGCAGTGTCCAGAAGAGAAGAAATAAAGAACTTCAAGCACAAAGGCTGAGAGAGAGTCAACCCAAAGGTAAGGGACTGTTTAGCAGCTCTTTTTAGGGATACTCAACATTCAGGAAACGAAGATCATGGCATCTAGTCCCATCACTTCCTGGAAAATAGATGGGGAAACAGTGTCAGACTTTATATTTTTGGGCTCCAAAATCACGGCAGATGGTGATTGCAGCCATGAAATTAAAAGACACTTACTCTTTGGAAGGAAAGTTATGACCAACTTAGATAGCATATTGAAAAGCAGAGACATTACTTTGCCGACTAAGGTCCATCTAGTAAAGGCTATGGTTTTTCCTGTGGTCATGTATGGATGTGAGAGTTGGACTGTGAAGAATGCTGAGCGCTGAAGAATTGATGCTTTTGGAATTTTATTATACAAATAATATGGTGTTGGAGAAGACTCCTGAGAGTCCCTTGGACTGCAAGGAGATCCAACCAGTCCATTCTGAAGGAGATCAACCCTGAGATTTCTTTAGAAGGAATGATGCTAAAGCTGAAACTCCAGTACTTTGGCCACCTCATGGGAAGAGTTGACTCATTGGAAAAGACTCTGATGCTGGGAGGGATTGGGGGCAGGAGGAGAAGAGGATGACCGAGGATGAGATGGCTGAATGGCATCACGGACTCGATGGACGTGAGTCTGAGTGAACTCCGAGAGATGGTAATGAACAGGGAGGCCTGGCGTGCTGCAGTTCATGGGGTTGCAAAGAGTCGGACACGACTGAGCGACTGAACTGAACTGAACTGAACTCGTGTTTATAACCCAGTGATTTCAGTTTTGACACTTCAGTTGAATATTTGAGACATGAAGTGTTAAATTTGCTACATTTAGCAAATCAATTTTTTTTGATATAAGTATGTCCCGTACAGAATTCATTGTTTACCTGAAATTCAGTTCCACTGGGCATCCTGTATTTTGTCTGGCCACCCTAGGAAAAGTCCGATTTAATATCCTGTTACAGCTTTAATGGCTCACTTCCTATGGAAAAGTAAGAACCAGTTGGGAGCTGCAGCTGAGGCTTCTTCAGGGGACACGGCCACCTTGGGTTTGAGTGTATGTGTATAAGTCCTTGAAAAAGGCCCTCCATACCACAAGAATCTGTCTGCCAATGCAGGAGATGTAAGAGATATGGGCTCTGGGTGGGGAAGATCCCTGGAGGAGGGCATGACAACCCACTCCAGTATTCTTGCCTGGAGAATCCCATGGACAGAGGAACCTGGCTGGCTACAGGCCATAGGGTCACACAGAGTCAGACACGACTGAAGTGACTTAGCATGCACACACACAACAGTTGAATGTCACATGATAAAATACTGGCAAATACCCTTACACTGAAGAACACTGTACAGTGAAATTTTTGAGTTCTAAATCTTAGGGTTCTTAGCAGTAGGGTTATTTTTTTGAACCAAACACTAAGAACTAAGCATAGTAAAAATAATCTTTGCCACCTTTGCTTATTGTTGTCATTGTTCAGAAGTGTCATTTATCTTCGACAGTTGATGTACTTGATTGTGTATCTTCTTAGGAAAGCAGATGAAGGAAATGAGTTCTTCACAGTTTTATTGTTCTGGCATCAGAGATTCCAGCTGATTACTGCATCCTATCTCCAACATCTAGCTACATTTATTTAGCTCCCCAACCTCTTACCAAAGCAAAACACAATAAAACAAAGTCATTAGAAATTCCAGAAGATTAAGAAAGATGTGGATGATGATTACAGGGTAGTTGTGAGAGTCCTTTAACATCAATTTCATTCTCCCATTGGGTTCAAGGATTTATTTTTTCTGCTTCTTTTACTACAAAGACTTGGGTCTATTTTGTTACTAACTCTTGAAATCTGAGGATATAATTTCTAGCTTGGTAATTTGTATAATAAAATTCCATANTTTAACATCAATTTCATTCTCCCAGTGGGTTCAAGGATTTATTTTTTCTGCTTCTTTTACTACAAAGACTTGGGTCTATTTTGTTACTAACTCTTGAAATCTGAGGATATAATTTCTAGCTTGGTAATTTGTATAATAAAATTCCATAATTTTATTTGGAATGAAAAGCCATTTTGATCCTGGAACATTTATATGAACTTTTGTTTGAAATACATAATAAGTGCCCAGAGACAGTTTAACTCAGGAAAATGTAAACCATAATACAAGGACTCTTGGAGGATATGTGGCATGGACAGGCATCTCTTGGTGGCAAGCAACAGAAATCCTTTAAGAAAGCTTGAGGGAAGGGGATTTCGGAGGTGTTTTGCAGAAGATTAGCTTTGAGATGCTCCTCTCTCTCCCTCTGTCTCTCCCTACCCCCTTCTCTATCACTAGCAACTGGACACATACACACACACACACACGGACACGTCCCCTGTATGAATGCTATTTTTTGCTGTATAGTTGCTAAGCCATGCCTGGCTCTTTTGCCACCCCATGGACTGTAGCCCACCTGGCTCCTCTGTTAATGAAATTCTCTAGGCAAGAATGCTGGAGTGGGTTGCCATTTCCTTCTCCAGGGGATCTTGCTGATCCAGCGATCGAACTTGCATCTCCTGCTTGTCAGGTGAATTCTTTACCATTGAGCCACCTGGGAAGCCCAGCCATTTCAAAATGAAGCCAACACCTTAGTTTGTTTACATGACCTTGTGAGTCTGCACTTACAGCTAAACACCTAACTGGATTGTCTGTGTCTGAGTTTAACCTGCTGTGAAGGAGACTTTAGGTGCTCCCTTTTAATGAAATGTCTGTCAACGGGGTGTGGGTAGAGTCCTCTGGCTCCCTGTCTCCTCAGCAGAGTTCTGGACATAGATATGGACACAGATTTGGACAGAACAGCCAAATCAAGTGACATGATGATTTAGGTCTTTTTTGTTTTTTTCCTTTTCTCTGTTTGCTCCTAACCTGAATAAGGGACTGATGTCGTGGCCTGATTTTTATGAACTTTCATATGTTTTTTTGAAGTTCTAAATTCACTGAGAAAATCCTTCAGAACATTGGGCTTTGTATGATGGATTTTGTAGTTTAGATTCCCACTGCAGCGGATTCATACCACAGATAGTACTGGGATGGAAATATTGTCCCTAAACCATGACTAAGTCTGTCTTGGATTTTCAAGTTCATTTGTTCCATCTAAACTGAAGACCCAAATTTTCTGCAGCTGACCACTTGCTGAAGGCATGGAAGGAGGGAAATACATATTCTTTGAGTATTCCTGCTCTGGCGCAGCCACAAAAGACAGTGTCACTGATACGAAGGTGATGGGGGAAACTTCAGGGGGAACCTTAGACCAGGCATGGGACAGGCATTCTGATTGCCTCTAACTTTTTTTTTTTAAAGCAGATCTGATTTAGCAGCAATTCCATTACACATTCGCGACCTGCTTTGGCCTATAAATGCTCCGTATCACCATGATAAGGATCCATGCAGCTCAGCCTTAGGTGGGAGAAGGAGGAATCCCTTTAAATTAAACTTACTAATCANGTTCTGGCCCAGCCACAAAAGACAGTGTCACTGATACGAAGGTGATGGGGGAAACTTCAGGGGGAACCTTAGACCAGGCATGGGACAGTCATTCTGATTGCCTCTAACTTTTTTTTCAGATCTGATTTAGCAGCAATTCCATTACACATTCACGACCTGCTTTGGCCTATAAATGCTCTGTATCACCATGATAAGGATCCATGCAGCTCAGCCTTAGGTGGGAGAAGGAGGAATCCCTTTAAATTAAACTTACTAATCAGAGGCTTGAGGCTTAGTAAGGGGCATTTCACTCAGTAATTGGTTATAGTGATTGTGTTTTCCAGAAGTAATGTTTTGGGCCTTCTCTCCAGTTGTGTTGTGGGTTGTATGAAGATGGGAATAGGCTGGAGGGAGTGGAGATGGCCTGTAACGGGCTCCCACTTAAGCTCTTAATTTACATTGGTTATCTCTGCCTCTGGATGCTCCCACATGATTATCTGTGAGAGGGTGGAGAGAAAAATAAAGCACTCTATTTTTTGCATCCTGTTCTCCTTGAGATCTTGGATCTTCATTTAAAAGCAATCAGGCAGGCAGGTGAAGGAATTGGATAAAAGGGTGGCTTTTAATGGCTTTTCAGATCAAGACTCCAACTTCCTCCTCAAGTCTAGCCAGCACTTCTGTGATGNATAGGGCTCTATTTTCTGCATCCTGTTCTCCTGGAGATCTTGGATCTTCATTTAAAAGCAATCAGGCAGGCAGGTGAAGGAATTGGATGAAAGGGTGGCTTTTAATGGCTTTTCAGATCAAGACTCTAACTTCCTCCTCAAGGCTAGCCAGCACTTCTGTGATGCCCAGTTTGGTATTTTTGGTTGCATCTCATGTGTTTTAAGAATTTTGGCACTTTTCAGATTAAAAATGCTTTCAAGAAAGACAGCAGAGTATCTGAAGGTGGCATAAAGAGGNAAAGCACTCTATTTTTTGCATCCTGTTCTCCTTGAGATCTTGGATCTTCATTTAAAAGCAATCAGGCAGGCAGGTGAAGGAATTGGATAAAAGGGTGGCTTTTAATGGCTTTTCAGATCAAGACTCCAACTTCCTCCTCAAGTCTAGCCAGCACTTCTGTGATGCCCAATTTGGTATTTTTGGTTGCATCTCATGCGTTTTAAGAATTTTGGCACTTTTCAGATTAAAAATGCTTTCAAGAAAGACAGCAGAGTATCTGAAGGTGGCATAAAGAGGATAGAATATTCTTCAAGACCCACCCAAGTCACTTTGTCAGTTGTAAGAAGGCTGGCCTCCNGGTGTATTTGCCCCTCATGTCTGCAGTGGGGAAATCCCGGAGGCCAGGCTCTTCATTTGTTTCTAGAGTGACAGGCACAAAGCGGTCACCATCCCCTCCACTGAGTAATTGCTCCCTCCCTACTGATGGGCCCGTGGATTAGCTCTGCAGTAAGGAGTCAGCCTGCAGTGCAGGAGATGCGGGTTTGACCTCTGGCTTGGGAAGATCCGCTGGAGAAGGGCATGATGACCCACTCCAGTATTCTTGCCCAGAGAATCCCGTGAACAGAGGAGCCTGGCGGGCTACAGTCGTGGGTCACAAAGAGTTGGAGGCAACCGAGCACACCTGCATAGAAAATCCTCACACCCACAGGACCTGCTTCCAGAGAAAAGCACCCTAAGACACACACAGCCAAGTCTTGGCAGGGGCAGGGGGCTGGGGGTGGCCCTTGATGCCCCTGGTCAGAGAAGTACATCTGAGATATNTCACACCCACAGGACCTGCTTCCAGAGAAAAGCACCCTAAGACACACACAGCCAAGTCTTGGCAGGGGCAGGGGGCTGGGGGTGGCCCTTGATGCCCCTGGTCAGAGAAGTACATCTGAGATATTTCGTCTCCCTGTGTTTTCCTGTTAGCAGATTGCTTCACAGGTTAGATTCCCTGCTTCCAGCCAATCTTCTTGCTACTTCTGGCTGCCCATCCTGACCCCATCATACAACTGGGTCAGTGGGGGTCCTGGAAGGAGACAGATGGTACACTCAAGCTGGGTATTTTGAGAAGATTGTACAAGGTAGGAGAAGGATGTAAGAAAACCATAAGAGATGGTGCAGGGAAATATCCCACTCCAGTCTGGGGGTGTGGGGAGTACTGCCCTCCTAGGGCTGAAGGGGCCAGCGAAGGAGCCCCCCCAGGAAGCTGAAAAGGTGCAGTTGTAAGGAGAGCGCTCCCACACAGGAGCTGTGGACTTTGGTCATCATGGAGCCAGACTTCAGTCAGACCGGAGGCTGAGGGAGTATTTACTCAAGCATCACTCTCCCTCTCCATTTACTGCCGGTGCACCCCTGGGGACCCCAGCTGAAGGCTGCAGGGCGCAGGGGCCACCTGGCATTGTCCACACACATCAGCCCTCTGAGGAGAGAGGAGGGTGGAGACAGCTCAGCCTAGACCTGAAGGGGCAGATGGAGGCCATGCAGCTATCACCGTGCTCTCTCTGCTTCCCATGGACTCTGCAGGAAGTGGGCTTGGGCACAGACCTCAGGTACCCTTAGCTCTGGAGTGGCATTATGGGTGCACGTGTTTGTGTGTGTGTTTGTGTGTATGGAAATTGTTTGGTAACTGCACTAGTTTCCTGTGACTGTTGTAACTAATGACAACTTCAGTGGCTTAAGGCAAGAGTTTATTCTCTTACAGCTGCAGGTCAGAAGAATGTATAGAGTCATATTTGGCCCACTGCTGCTGCTACTGCTGCTAAGTCTCTTCAGTCGTGTCCAACTCTGTGTNCAACTTCAGTGGCTTAAGGCAAGAGTTTATTCTCTTACAGCTGCAGGTCAGAAGAATGTATAGAGTCATATTTGGCCCACTGCTGCTGCTACTGCTGCTAAGTCTCTTCAGTCATGTCCAACTCTGTGTGAGCCCATAGACTGCAGCCCACCAGGCTCCCCTGTCCCTGGGATTCTCCAGGCAAGAACACTGGAGTGGGTTGCCATTTCCTTCTCCAGTGCATGAAAGTGAAAAGTGAAAGTGAAGCTGCTTAGTCGAGCCGACTCTTAGTGACCCCATGGACTGCAGCAGAGGACTGGGCTCCTCGGTTCATGGCACTTTCCAGGCAAGAGCACTGGAGTGGGGTGCATTGCCTTCTCCGAGTTGGCCCTCTAGGCCAAAGTAAAGAAGTCAGTACAACTGGCCCCTTTTGGAGACGCCAGAGGAGAATGTTTTCTTGCCTTTTCTAGCTACTAGAAGCCACCTGCCCTCTTTGGATACTGGCCTATTCCTTCATTTTCAGAGTGAGTCACTCCAATCTTTGCTTCCTTCATTACGTTGCCTCCTCCTCTCTGTAGTCAATCTCCCTCTGTCCCCACTTCTAAAGACCATTGTGATTACGTGTTAAGCCCATTAGGGTAATTCAGAGTAGTCTCCCCATCTCAAGATACTTAATCACATCCGCAAAGTCCCTTTTGCCATGAAAAGTGAAAGTTGCTAAGTTGTATCCGACTCTGCGACCCCATGGATCATAGTCTGCCAGGCTCCTCTGTCCATGGGATTCTCCAGGAAAGAATACTAGAGTGGGTAGCCATTCCCTTCTCCGGGGGAATCTTCCCGGCCCAGGAATTAAACCCGGGTCGCCCACATTGTAGGCAGATTCCTTACTGTCTGAGCCACCATAGACGGTAACAGGCTCACAAATTGCAGGGATTAGGATCTGGACATCTTTATTCAGTTCACCAGAGTAGGAATGGAGTTTTTCTGAAATTAAAAAAAATATTTTAATTTAATTTTTTATTCTAGTATAGTTGATTTATAATGTTTCAGGTATACTAGAAAGTGATTCAGTTAGCCTGGATCTCCTGCATTATAGACAGACACTTTACCGTCTGAGCCACCAAGGAAGTCATACATAACACACACACACACACATATTTCTTTTTCAGGTTCTTCTCCCTTACAGTTTATTACAATATATTAAATATAGTTCCCTGTGCTACACAGTAGGACCTTGTTTGTCTATTTTATATGTACTAGTGTGTATCTGTTAATCTCAAACTGCTTATTTGTCGCTTCCACTCACCTTTTTCTTTCCCCATAAGTTTGTTTTCTATGCCGTGAGTCTATTTCTGTTTTGCAAATAAGTTCTTTAGAGTTACCATACAAGTGGTATCATATGGTGTGTGTCTTTCTATTTCTGACTTACGTCACTTAGTGGGATCATCTGTAGGTCCGTCCGTGTTGGTGCAAATGGCATTATTTCATTCTTTTTTAATGGCTGAATAATATCCCATTGTATATATGTACCACATCTTCTTTATCCACGCATCTCTTGACGGGTGTTTGCATAGTTCCATGTCTTGGCTGTTGCAAATAGTGCTTCTGTGAACATTGGCCTGCATGTATCTTTTCGAGGAATGGACCCTTGAGTCAGTGGCTTGAGATCACATCTCAGCCCTGACATTTATTAGAGTCATGACCTCAGACAAATTACTTAGTCTCTGTGAGTCTCAGTTTCTTCATCTGTTGAATGGGGAAAGCAGTAACACACACATTGTGCCATTATTCTAAGGATGGAATGCGAATGCTAAGGAAAAGTGCTTACCCCAGGACAGGGCCAGCACTCAGTAAATGCTGGTGTCATTGTTTTTCTGATGCTGTTTAGGGCCTGGCGCATGTATCCGGTGCTTTTGTCTGCAGCACCCATTTTCTTCTTCAGCTAATAGCACTTCAGTTTTTCTTAGGGGACTTCCTCTACCTCATTCTCTGTCCAAAGGGTTTATGTGGGGCTGAATTTATTCCCAGCCCCAGGGATGGGTGTGGGGCCCAGACCTAAACTCACCAGTATGGTTTCCTTGCTTTGGTCTTGGATTGGTTTAAGGATGAGCATGGGAGCCAAATTGTCCCAAGCAGCATGAATCCCTACTTGTCCAGGGGTGCCCAGAGAATAGAGTTGCAGAGGGCAGATGTGTGAAGCTGTAACAGTGAGCAGAGGTTTTGTTTTGTTTTGGTTTGTTTTTCTCTTTTAAAGTGTTACTACGCTGTTAAGCCACCTAGAGGGTGGGAGGAAGAATCAAGATTAAGGAGAGAGAACTCTGAAATCTGTGATCAAACCTCAAATCCAGCTCATCCTGAAACCAGTGCTTCTGTGGTTTTTCCAGTTACATAAGCCAACATAGTCTCTTTCTTGCTTACGCCAATTTTAATTGGGTTTTTGGTCATTTGGGGCCTTCCCTGGTGGCTCAGATGGTAAAGAATCTGCTTGCAGTGGGGTAGACCCTGGTTCAATCCCCGGGTTGGAAAGATCCCCTGGAGAAGGCAATGGCAACCCATCCAGTATTCTTGCCTGGAAAATTCCACTGACAGAGGAGCCTGGTGGGCTACAGTCCATAGAGTCACAAAGAGTTGGACACAACTGAGTGACTTAACACTTTCTCTTGGTCATTTTTAATCTGAAAGATTTCTCAATGGAGCCATGGGGAATGGGGATCCTTTCTCTTTGAGCGAGAATAGAGATTTCCTGGCCATGCCTTGGCCTGAGAAGAAGCCTCAGCCATGTGTCTGAGGCTATGGAATATTCCTGGGGAACAAGGAGGCCCCCGACCTTCCTTCCTGTGGTTCACAGTGACAGCGATGACAGTGATGGTAACTTAACTGCTCTTGTGTGCCTCCTGGGAGGCTAAGTCATTTCTAATTCTTGCGGCAGTGCTTCGAGGAAAGGATTAGTTTACAGACAAGGAAGTGAATGAGAGTGCAGGGAGGTAAAGTAAAATTTCCAAGGTCAAATCACTCACAGCGGACAGAAGTAAGAGGCACACCTGGGTCTTTCTAGGTCCTGTCTCCTCTGCTGCAGTGCGTCCCGGAGGCATTCAGGGACCAGTCCCATGACCGAGCTTTAGATGAGTCTGTCTGCTGGAGGCACACCCAGGTGGCCCTCCTGGGGACTGGGGCTCCCCTTCTCTTGGGCTGTGCTCTGCTCATCAGAAGGTGCACTGACCCCTGGACTCTGAGACTCTCCCCACTTTGCCTGCATCCATCTCCCCTCCCTCCACATTTCCCCATGTTTTACTTAAATCTCCGTATGTGTTGTGTTTGTACCCAGAGAATTTCCCTCAGTGTTTGAATCAGGCTGTTGCCACTCTTTCATCCACAGATTTATTCCTTTTAAAGGTGTACATCTAAACTGAGACAAGTATACAATGTAAAGCCATAGAAAATAGTTACTGCCTTTCGAGCCTTTGTATCCTAAGGTAGATAATAATAGCAATGGAGCAGTGAATGGCAAACATCAAACAAGCACGTCCACACATGTCAAGAGAGCATTGTAATGATGAATCCAGGTATACCTGAATCTCAGCTTTACACCCACCACTTTGTAATCTGGGCAGGTTACTTAATCATCTACCTCTTGGGATACTCAACTAAAAATTGGAAATGGTAATAATATCTCATAGGGTCGCTGTGGGGATTATAGTTTTTATGTGGGAGGACTGTAAGTGTGGAGTGGCAATTATAAATGTCAAGCACTTAGCCCAGTGCCTGACTCATAATGAGAACTCAATAATATTAACTATCTTTATTAGTGTATGTGTATATAAGAAAAAATAAAACAGTCATAATATACACACTCTCTGTGTAATATGCACAAGTGTGGAATCAGATTTGTAAAAGAATAATANCAAACTGCTTATTTGTCGCTTCCACTCACCTTTTTCTTTCCCCATAAGTTTGTTTTCTATGCCGTGAGTCTATTTCTGTTTTGCAAATAAGTTCTTTAGAGTTACCATACAAGTGGTATCATATGGTGTGTGTCTTTCTATTTCTGACTTACGTCACTTAGTGGGATCATCTGTAGGTCCGTCCGTGTTGGTGCAAATGGCATTATTTCATTCTTTTTTAATGGCTGAATAATATCCCATTGTATATATGTACCACATCTTCTTTATCCACGCATCTCTTGACGGGTGTTTGCATAGTTCCATGTCTTGGCTGTTGCAAATAGTGCTTCTGTGAACATTGGCCTGCATGTATCTTTTCGAGGAATGGACCCTTGAGTCAGTGGCTTGAGATCACATCTCAGCCCTGACATTTATTAGAGTCATGACCTCAGACAAATTACTTAGTCTCTGTGAGTCTCAGTTTCTTCATCTGTTGAATGGGGAAAGCAGTAACACACACATTGTGCCATTATTCTAAGGATGGAATGCGAATGTTAAGGAAAAGTGCTTACCCCAGGACAGGGCCAGCACTCAGTAAATGCTGGTGTCATTGTTTTTCTGATGCTGTTTAGGGCCTGGCGCATGTATCCGGTGCTTTTGTCTGCAGCACCCATTTTCTTCTTCAGCTAATAGCACTTCAGTTTTTCTTAGGGGACTTCCTCTACCTCATTCTCTGTCCAAAGGGTTTATGTGGGGCTGAATTTATTCCCAGCCCCAGGGATGGGTGTGGGGCCCAGACCTAAACTCACCAGTATGGTTTCCTTGCTTTGGTCTTGGATTGGTTTAAGGATGAGCATGGGAGCCAAATTGTCCCAAGCAGCATGAATCCCTACTTGTCCAGGGGTGCCCAGAGAATAGAGTTGCAGAGGGCAGATGTGTGAAGCTGTAACAGTGAGCAGAGGTTTTGTTTTGTTTTGGTTTGTTTTTCTCTTTTAAAGTGTTACTACGCTGTTAAGCCACCTAGAGGGTGGGAGGAAGAATCAAGATTAAGGAGAGAGAACTCTGAAATCTGTGATCAAACCTCAAATCCAGCTCATCCTGAAACCAGTGCTTCTGTGGTTTTTCCAGTTACATGAGCCAACATAGTCTCTTTCTTGCTTACGCCAATTTTAATTGGGTTTTTGGTCATTTGGGGCCTTCCCTGGTGGCTCAGATGGTAAAGAATCTGCTTGCAGTGGGGTAGACCCTGGTTCAATCCCCGGGTTGGAAAGATCCCCTGGAGAAGGCAATGGCAACCCATCCAGTATTCTTGCCTGGAAAATTCCACTGACAGAGGAGCCTGGTGGGCTACAGTCCATAGAGTCACAAAGAGTTGGACACAACTGAGTGACTTAACACTTTCTCTTGGTCATTTTTAATCTGAAAGATTTCTCAATGGAGCCATGGGGAATGGGGATCCTTTCTCTTTGAGAGAGAATAGAGATTTCCTGGCCATGCCTTGGCCTGAGAAGAAGCCTCAGCCATGTGTCTGAGGCTATGGAATATTCCTGGGGAACAGGGAGGCCCCCGACCTTCCTCCCTGTGGTTCACAGTGACAGCGATGACAGTGATGGTAACTTAACTGCTCTTGTGTGCCTCCTGGGAGGCTAAGTCATTTCTAATTCTTGCGGCAGTGCTTCGAGGAAAGGATTAGTTTACAGACAAGGAAGTGAATGAGAGTGCAGGGAGGTAAAGTAAAATTTCCAAGGTCAAATCACTCACAGCGGACAGAAGTAAGAGGCACACCTGGGTCTTTCTAGGTCCTGTCTCCTCTGCTGCAGTGCGTCCCGGAGGCATTCAGGGACCAGTCCCATGACCGAGCTTTAGATGAGTCTGTCTGCTGGAGGCACACCCAGGTGGCCCTCCTGGGGACTGGGGCTCCCCTTCTCTTGGGCTGTGCTCTGCTCATCAGAAGGTGCACTGACCCCTGGACTCTGAGACTCTCCCCACTTTGCCTGCATCCATCTCCCCTCCCTCCACATTTCCCCATGTTTTACTTAAATCTCCGTATGTGTTGTGTTTGTACCCAGAGAATTTCCCTCAGTGTTTGAATCAGGCTGTTGCCACTCTTTCATCCACAGATTTATTCCTTTTAAAGGTGTACATCTAAACTGAGACAAGTATACAATGTAAAGCCATAGAAAATAGNTGTTTGTACCCAGAGAATTTCCCTCAGTGTTTGAATCAGGCTGTTGCCACTCTTTCATCCACAGATTTATTCCTTTTAAAGGTGTACATCTAAACTGAGACAAGTATACAATGTAAAACCATAGAAAATAGTTACTGCCTTTCGAGCCTTTGTATCCTAAGGTAGATAATAATAGCAATGGAGCAGTGAATGGCAAACATCAAACAAGCATGTCCACACATGTCAAGAGAGAACCGCGCATTGTAATGATGAATCCAGGTATACCTGAATCTCAGCTTTACACCCACCACTTTGTAATCTGGGCAGGTTACTTAATCATCTACCTCTTGGGATACTCAACTAAAAACTGGAAATGGTAATATCTCATAGGGTCGCTGTGGGGATTATAGTTTTTATGTGGGAGGACTGTAAGTGTGGAGTGGCAATTATAAATGTCAAGCACTTAGCCCAGTGCCTGACTCATAATGAGAACTCAATAATATTAACTATCTTTATTAGTGTATGTGTATATAAGAAAAAATAAAACAGTCATAATATACATACTCTCTGTGTAATATGCACAAGTGTGGAATCAGATTTGTAAAAGAATAATAGAGGCTGAAATATATATATATATATATATATATGAGAAGGCAATGGCACCCTATTCCAGTACTCTTGCCTAGAAAATCCCATGGATGGAGGAGCCTGGTGGGCTGTAGTCCATGGGGTTGCGAAGAGTTGGACACAACTGAGCGACTTCACTTTCACTTTTCACTTTCATGCATTGGAGAAGGAAATGGCAACCCACTCCAGTGTTCTTGCCTGGAGAATCCCAGGGACGGGGGAGCCTGGTGGGCTGCTATCTATGGGATTGCATAGTCAGACATGATTAAAGCTAGTTAGCAGTAGCAGCACATATATACACACATTCATATATATATATATATATTTGGTTATTGCAGTTTGGCTTTAGAGACCAGACAACTCTTTAGAGACGATGCTTTTCATGAGAAAAATGGGGTCTTTTATCCATTCAGACTGTAGTCAAGGACTAAGAGCCACAGCTTTTGACACATGGTCTCTGATGTGCTCAGACAGTCTGGGTATAGAAATGTCTCATTGGGACATATCAGGACCAACTGCCAATTGTCAGGGGCACTGGTGAGACAAGGGATCATTCTTGAAGAGTGCTACCCACAAATGATTCAGGAGTTGTTGATTTCCAGGCCCCCAGGTCTCAGCAGAGAGAGCAAGACAGGAAGTACCGTCAGGTGCTGATATGGCAGATCTCACATGACTCTCACACCCACTCCTTTACCACGTTTTGTGTCTCCTCAGTCTTCATGTGCTGTTGGCACAGCTTCGATTCTCCTTCTCCGAGAGCTGCCACCGGAGCAGCGCACCCTTGAAGCCCTGCCTCTACTGGTCTGACGCCATCATCTAGCTTCATTGACTAAACGGTTGAGCCTATCAGTCCCTACTCTAGGAGTCTGGAATTTGCAATGTGTCGTTACTAGTGAGCTTTCTGAACTGAGGGCTTAACAGCTCGGGCACTTAGGAGAGTGAGGGCCAGGCAAAGATGGAGAGGAGTAGGATGAGAGTGAGAGAAAGAGGGGGAAAGAGAAGGGAAGATGCCTCAGGTCCCGACTGCTCTTCAGGTCTTGGTTCTGCCACCTGCCTCTGCCCACCC
>SJYW01007085.1:783319-799880 GCA_006410735.1 Raphicerus campestris | reverse complement strand
GAGAGAAAGAGGGGGAAAGAGAAGGGAAGATGCCTCAGGTCCCGACTGCTCTTCAGGTCTTGGTTCTGCCCCCTGCCCCTGCCCCCCCCCCCCCCCCCCCCCCAAAACCATCACTCTTGAATATTTTTGAGTCCTAATAAATGCCACTCACTTTTTTGGGCTTCCCTGGTAGCTCAGCTGGTGAAGAATCCAGGAGATTCTGCAATACAGGAGACCCCAGTTCGATTCCTGGGTTGGGACGATCCCCTGGAGGAGGGCATGGCAACCCACTCCAGTATTCTAGACTGGAGAATTTCATGGACTGAATAGCCCATGGGGTTGCAAAGCATCAGATGTGACTGAATGACTTTCACTTCACTTCACTTTTTTGTAATACTAGCTTGAGACATGTCCTGTGTTAACTTTAAAAACTGTGTAAACAGATAATATCCAAGTTTCCCAATATTTCTATTAATCTCTTTTTAAGTTTAAATTTATGAATTTAAGATTTCTTTTTAATTAAAGGTACCATGTACACAGTTAACGGACACCTATCATATTGAGAGAAAACATTTGCAATGTCTAAACTGACAAGTTATAATTTCTAGACTATATGAAAAACTAAAAAATTAACAAGAAAAACCCAACACTCCAACAGAAAAACAGACAAAAGATATGAGTAGGTATAGTATAAAGGATGGACTCCCAAATGGCTAAGAAGCATACAGAGAATACTCTAATTCATTAATAATCAAGAATTAATAGTAAAGTAATGATGAGTTACTAATATCATTTGACACCCATTCCCAGGTGGCTCAGATGGTAAAGAATCTGCCTGTATTGCAGGAGACCCAGATATGATCCCTGGGTCTGGAAGATCTCCTGGAGAAGGGAATGGCTACCCACTCCAGTATTCTTGCCTGGAGAATTCCATAGACAGAAAAGCCTAGTGGGCTACACATTCCATGGGGTCACAAAGAGTTGGACACCACTGAGTAACTAACACTTTCACTTTTTAGGCTGGCAAAATATAGAAAATCTGGACAGGGGAGACGTGGGGATCATGTAAACCCGCACAGCCACCCTGGAGAGTTTGGCATTCTTGGTTGTGTGACATCTGCTTGTAGTCTGCTTTTGGTGTATAGCTCAAAAAATACCCACATTGGTCTACAGGAGGTGTGTAGAGATCTCATCATCCCAGCTTGTTTGTGGAGGTGAGGAGTTGGAAGTGATTCTACCATCCAAGGAATGCATAGGCAAAATGTGGTTTTACATACATGAATAGCAGAAATGGACTTGAGCTGTCTATAAAAATGAGGACATTTAAGAAATTAGTGCTAATATCCAAAGTATATAAAAAACTCATACCACTCCAAAGTAGAAAACCAAGCAATCTGATTAAAAAACGGACAGAAGATCTGAAGAGACATTTTTCCAAGGAAGACTTACAGATGGCCAACAGGCGCATGAAAAGATGATCAGCATAACTAATCATCAGGGAAATGAAAATCAAAACAACAGCGAGGTAGTGTTGCTATTGTGCTGAGGTGTATCATCTCACACCTGTGAAAATGACTCTTTTCAAAAAGACAAGAAATTACAGGTGTTGGCAAGGATGTGGAGAAAGGGAACCCTCCAGCACTGTTGCTGGGAATATAAATTGGTGCAACCACTATAGAAACAGTATGGAGGGTCCTCAACAAATCAAACCTAGAACTGCCATATGATTCAGAAGTCCCACTTCTGGGTATTCATCTGAGGAAAGCAAAAGCACTAATTCGAAAAGAGACATGCACCCCCATTCACTGTAGCATTATTTACAACAGCCAAGATACAGACACAACNTTCTCTAATAGGGAATTGAAAATAATAATACAAGTACAGTATGCTTACCTGTAAATGCTTTCACCAATAAAGCCATGAGGATCATAGGAAGCATGTTAAGAGTATGTGTGGAATGCTCTATATGCCCTGTGATTTTGCATCAGATGACTTATACCAGTCATAAAAATCACTGCTTTCTCATTTCAGCTGGATTTGCTGACCCATCCCTTCCAAAGGCACAAGTTGTCAAGAACGCTGGGTAAACGGGCAGTTCTGCTAAGATGAGGCCATCACACAGCTCTCGGCAGCTTACAAAGGAGACCTCAAGTGAAAGCCACATGAACTCAAGGCATCGTTTCTTTTTCAGAAACCTTGCTCTCACCTGCTGAGGACACTGGAGTCAGAAAGGGACACCCTAGTAAGAAAGGAAAATCGTCCCAGTGCCTGTGGAGGGTGCAGGGATATTCTACCTGACAGTAAAGGTGAGTTTTCTGAAGGGCTTCCATTTGCTGAGGACACCAGCAGAGCTCGATCATTTAAGTGCTGTGTTTTGACCAGTGTGTTTGCAGGCAGTGCTTGTTACTTTGTCTTTCATTAGGTCTCTTTCCAGGCAGGAAAAAAGCCTGGGGAGAGAGTTACCCACCAATCAACCACAGAAGCAACTTTGAAAGCCTGAGATGCATCGCGAGGTTGCAGCAGTATCTAATCACTCCTAGCAAGCACATCACAGGGGCCTTGTTGGAGACAGATGCCCTCCATCCTGACCTCGTTTCCTTTCTTTCTGTACCAGTTTGGGAAATTCAGTGTTATGTGTCTGCTCCTTTTTTTTGTTCACCTGGACAACATTTTTTAAAATATTTGTTTGTTCAAAAGTGTGATAGGTGCTGTGAAAGAAGGAGACAGAGGCTTGCGGTAGAAAATATCAGATGGAGACCCGCTGGTGTGATGACCAGGAACCCGAGGCACCCAAGCTTAGGTGCCCGGGAGAACGCGGACCAGCCGGCGAAGGGCGAGGGGAGACCACCCAGGGAGGGAGCAGAATGAACAGGGTCCTGAGGCTGAAGAGAAGCCCTGGGTGGGAGCTGGTGAAGCTGGGGAGAAGGGCCTTGGGGTGAGCTTGGAGACAGGCTGGGGCCTCGGGCTGTGATTGGAAATGTGAATTTTAAAAAACTTTTATTAAAGTTTCAGGTACATGGAGAAAAGTACATAAACCATAGTACAATTTTTATAGAAACCTAGCTGTGTAACCAACATTCAAATAAGGAAAAGGAACACAGCCCTCAGCCAGAGCACCACTTACCCCTTTCCAGTCATCATGGACACCCTCCTGCCCAGAGAAGTGCTTAGCAGACTTCTGATTGCCCTCGTCAGCTTTGCCTGCTTTTGAATGTAGAGCAAATAAGTCATGCGTAAGCCCTCTTTTGCTGTCTCTTGTTCAGTATGGCCTTGAAATTCAACCATGTACTTCCTGTGATTTAAATCATTTTCATTGCTGTTGAATAATCCATTATGTGACTAAACCAAGATTTACTTACTCATCTGCCATTAGCGAGCCTTTGGTTAATTTCCATCTGGGGCTTATTTATGAGTAGTGCTGCTGACAGTGGTCTTGTAGCTGTCTTCAGGTGTATGTACGTAAGCATAGCCCTGGCAAGCCCTATGTCTGTATATATACAGAGGAGTCTGGGGAGTTGCAAATAGTCGGACATGACTGAAGCAATTTAGCACGTTCACATGCTTACGTCGATTTTGGGGGTGTGTGCATGTGTGTGGCTGAGGGTAGGCCTGATGGAGCATAGGGTGTGCGTATGCTCAGCTTTAGCAGAAACTGCCGGATAGTTTTCCTGTCATTTTGTACTGAGTCACTCTGTCCCCAGAAGAGGGTGAGCATTCCAGTTGCTCCATACCTGCTCTAACGCTGGATGTTATTCCATACGCCTTGTTCCCTTCAGCCATCCTGACGGATGCAGTGGTCTTGCACTGAGACTTGATGAGTGAGCTGAGCCCTTTTCATATGTACGTTGACCATGTGGATGTTTTCTTTTGTCAAATACTTGGCTCATTTTTCTACAGTGTAGTTTCTAATTTTCTTGTCTGGGTCTTTATATATTTAAATATGAGTCCTTTGTCAGATATGTGTTTTGTAAATACCATCTGTTGCTCGACGGGTTGCCTTTTCAATTAATTCTCTTTGATGATTGAAAGTTGTTAATTTCAACATAATTCAGTTTACCTTATTTCCCTTCATTGTGCGTGCTGAGTCAGTTCAGTCATGTACGAATCTTTGCGACCCTATTGACTGTAGCCTGCCAGGCTCCTCTGTCCATGGGATTCTCCAGGCAAGAATACTGGAGTGGTTGCTGTGCCCTCCTCCAGGGGATCTTCCCAACCCAGGGATCGAAACCCATGTCTCTTACGTCTCCTGCACTGGCAGGCAGTTTCTTTACCACTAGTGGTTTTTGCATCCTACTTAAAACATCTTTACAGATTCTAAGATAAGTGTTTGGAATTTTATCTGTGCAGTAAAGATCCATTGATAGGCATGAGCAGGTAAGTGACAAGACCTGATTTATGTCTGTAGAAATTCATGTATGTTGCTGCCTAGAACTTAGAATTTAAGGGAAAGGTGTGGAGGAAATGAGTGCGTAGAGGGTCAGCCGCCTTAACACTGGGTGAGAGATGACGATGAACTGACAGAATTCCCAGGTGGAGGAAAAGGGAGGAGCCAAATGACCCACAGATGGAGGGTTAGAACTGAGTTGTTAGGCCATTCATTGAGATGGGGAAACTGAAGTGACTGTGGGTGGCAAGGAGGGGATGGCTTCTTTGAAAAAAGTGAAATACATATTATATATGTTATGTTTGAGATGTTCTGAGGCATGCAAGGGGAAATGTCTGGAGGCATTTAGATATGCTAATTTGGATCTCACACTTGGGGGAGGAGTGTGTGTGTGTGTGTTGGAGGAGGGGGAGTCTGAACTCAAAGACCCTTAGAACCTTTTCTTATCTCTCCAGAGGAAAACTGATCACTCCTTCCCTTATATACCACGTTGTTCTGTATAGATTTCTCTCATGGTATCTGTAATTTTTAAAAAACAAATCTATCCCACTCAGTCTGGGGGTTCATTGAGGGCATGAAAAAGTGCTTGTGCTTTGCATGAATCACTCATTTCTGTTAATCAGATGAATGTCTTAAAGAAGTAAAGCACAACTGAAAAAATAAGACTTTTAAAAATCAAAACCTACTAATCAACCAGAATTNGAGGGCATGAAAAAGTGCTTGCGCTTTGCATGAATCACTCATTTCTGTTAATCAGATGAATGTCTTAAAGAAGTAAAGCACAACTGAAAAAATAAGACTTTTAAAAATCAAAACCTACTAATCAACCAGAATTCACAAAATGTTCTGCAAATCCCAGTAATAAATCAATAGGATAAAGAAAAGCTTCAGTACTTGAGTAAACAGAACAAACTTGGCTTCCAGGATATTCAGATTGCCTCCCAACTGTGAGTAATGAAATGCTTTTGAGCTGGTGCCTCAGAGCAGAGGGGAGGTTGCTGGCACACCCGATGGCCGGCTTGTTGAAATAGACTGCTGGGCCGAGTCAGGGCAGGGAGAAGATGCAAATTTCCATGACCCAGTGGAGCTCAAACAAAAGCTGAAAAAACTGGTGCAGAGAAGGGAACTGACACCTTTTCCTGCTTCCTGTGTTGTCAGCATCCCCCAAAGGTGACTGTTTTCTGGAGGCGAAAGGAAGAGTTAATGCATGATATGAAAGCCATGCTTGTGCTCCTGGCTGGCAGGCAGGCCCAAACCCTCCCGCCTGATAGCCTTGCTGAGGCTGGTGCCAGTGCTTCTCATGGGAGTATGACACTCTGGGGTCTGGAGGAGGAGGGCACATTTCCACAGATGACCTTCCTCACCCAGAGTTGTGAAATTCTGTACCCCTTTGTCCAAATGTACTGAAACCAAATTCAGCTGCTCACCGCTGGAAAGACCTATACTCAGGAGATGAGTGTTGGTGGAGAAGGACAAGTTGCTTCATTTAGGAGACCAGCAACCTGGGAAGATGGTGGATACGTCCTCAGACCATCTCCAAGGTAGTGGTTAGGAGACCAAGGTTATTTCGGTCGTTTGTTTGACTGCATTGTGTCTTCACTGTGGTGCAGAGATTTAGCTGCCCTGAGGGATATGGGATCTCTGTTCCCTGACCAGGGATGGAATGCACATCCCCTGCATTAGAAGACGGATTCTTAACCACTGGAGCACCAGGGAAATCCCCAGGAGACAAAGGTTTTAAAGGCAATATGAGGGAGGGGCTGCAGTGTGCTTGATCAGCTTGTGCACAATTCTCCCATTGGCTGGCATCAAAGTCAAGTTCTGAGCATCACCCATTTTGGGTTTTAAACAATCTAGTATCTGAGTGCTTGTGGTCAGCAGTTTTCATCTGGTGGGGGTCTTCCTCCTGTAAAAACAGCGTAGGAGTGTGACCTTTATCCATATATTCAGGGAACTGGGAGTTTGGTGACGTTGCTATGTGGCTGGTTTATAGTCTAAACTGTTGCCTGCTTCCTGACCCATGTCCTGGAGGTTTTGGTCTGGAATTAAGCAAGCAAGATTAGTTCTCTCCTAGTCAATTAGTCATCGTCTGAAACAGCTCTCAGACATGCTTGAGTCCATGGGAATGGAAAATATGTGTTTCCAGTCTTGTGCTGCTCAAAGTGGGGCTGCTTTTGCTCTGGGTACACAGACAAGCGATGTTCAGTAGATAGAGACATGGACTGCACATGTGTAAAATGGGTGAAAAGAAACAAGGGGGATTAATTTTAATAATGTTTTATTTAACCTAGTATATTACAGTTGCGGTCATTTCAGCATGCAGTATAAAAAACTAATGAGCAACAAATATATATATATATGTCTCCAAAATTGAATGTATATCTCAATTATGAGCAGCCACATTTCAAGAGTTCAGTAGTGACATGGCGAGTGGTCACCATTTTGGACGGTATAGATCTAGACTTAAAAACCCATGCAGCTTCTGGTGACACAGTGCTTCCTAGAGTTCTGGCTTTGGTCTGACTTCCATAGACCTGTCTGGGATCAAGGACATCTTCTTCCACTTGTCTTTTCTTTCTGAAATCCCCCAGTTTGACTTTGTCTCTTCCTAAAGCTACTGTTACTCACTATGTTCACTGGTTTCTGTTCCTCCTGAAAGCAGCTGTTGGTGGGACCCAGACCTTCTGCTCTGTCTCACTCCATTTCCTGATTTGGGACCACAACTGTCTTCCATATTGGGCTTTCTTATTAACATCATGCAAAAACAGGGAGATAAAAAAACAAATGTAGGGTAATACAGTGTTGAGAATAAGCTTCAGAATACTTTTAAGTCTTTCTCTGGGCAGTGCCTGGCTCTTCAGGGAGACAGAAACCGGAAGCTTCTGCTGCTTCTTTTTCCTTTGTGGAGGGGCTGCTGCATTTTTTTTTTCCCCAAGGATGGGGCTCACCATGCCTCCCACTTCTGTAGCAGCCACCATTAGTGAAGGTCAAAAGATGGCTTCCTGCTAATGGCCCGTCTTCCTGGATGTCAGCCCAAAGGCCAAGATTGACAAGCAGTCTCTGAAGGACTCAGCTGCCTGACATCCTCTCTGAATCTCTGTGTCAAACAGGAACTGTCAGACACCTTTGAATCTTTCCTCCTACAGGACAGACTTAACATGAATGATTGCTTGGCTTGGAAAGGGGCACAGGTTACGATGAAAAGTAGGGTGGGGTTAATGGACTTGGATTGGGGTGGCAAAAGAAATTGGCTCCATTAACTTGTTAGAATTTAAAGGACTTTTACAGAGGAAATAAAAGTGGAAACAATTTATTTCCATGCCAACAAAGATAAAAGCCCCAACTGAAGGCAAACTCCATCCCTCTGTGCTCTGCACATGGCTGACAGCACTGGCCTCTGGCCTCAGGTCCACACTGAAGGGACAGCTCCGGGTCCCAAACACTCTCCTTTCTCTTCCCCTGTCTGCCGTGTGGTGTTTGACAGTCCCAGCCGGGTGGAGTTCTCACTCTGTGACCTCCTCAGAAGGGTTTCCCTTTTGGGAGATAATCTCGGTGAACTGTTCTGTTGCCTGGGATCTAGGAAAAGTTAAGGGAGCAAAATGGCAGCCAGGGTCTCACACTGAGACAAAAGGTGTGCCTGGAACCAGCTCCTGTCTGTGAAGAGAAGTCTGGTGAAGAAACTTTCATACAAAACAAAAATAAACTCTAGATTCTGTTTCCAAAGACCCTTTGTGGCCCAAGTTATTGATCATTAGGTGTCTTGGCTGCAAAGACTGGATAAGAATAAGTGCTTTCTAGGCAACCTTTCTACACCTATGTTAGGTGTGAAGCTGTGGACGCATGTGGGGATATTCGATACTTAGCTGTATAATCAAGGGCTGGCATGTGGCACAGCTACTCCTAAGTGGTTCTAATGTAGGTCTGAGCACTCAGATCAATGAAGGGAATCGTTATGGAAAATGTCATTCCTAATATGGGCGATGAAGGTGTATTAAGCCCATTGCAGTAGAAATGTGCATGTCAGACTCATGGTAGGTTCTTCACAGAGTTGAAGGCTAAAACTTCTTATTTCTCTAAAGGAAGATGAAAAGCTCAGAACTCACTGGGTGATAAATCAGCCCAGGATTCAGATGCAGGTTTTCTCTGCCAGGGCAGTGAAACAATGACGGCAGACACTGCCACTGCTTGTGCCCACTTATGAGAGAAGCCTTTTCCAGGAAGACTGTGGCTCTCACCCAGAGGCGTCCTTGGCCGCCTGACCCCAGGGGTGCTCAAGTGTCTGCTGTGTGGCACCCATCGTGTTCATTGCATTCTCTGTGTGATTACATTTGGGCAGGGACCTGTGACCCCACTGTGGGCCAGTGACCTGTGTGGGGAAGGCTTGTGGGCCTTCTGGAAAGTATTTTCTTCTCTATTAAATTGAGAAGAATGTCTTTCAGACAAATCCCAGGTTGAAAGTCTATATATACCGTCTCCTCAAGAAGACCATTCTGAGAAAAATATTTAAGTTCAAGAAGTTTACTTGGGAGTGATCTCAGGTAGTGTCCATAGGGAAGTGAGGAATGACAAGGGGAGGAAAGCAGTCAGCATGCTATGCCTTAATGAGCAGGCTTCACTCCTGATCACTGAGCCTCAGTCCTGCTGGGGCCTTGGGGATGAAGTGTAGACCGTATCTCAGAGCTGTTCTTCCTAGGAGGTGAGTAAGCCCGAATTCTGTCCATCAACCTCCTGAGGCGTTGTGGAGCACTGTCCTCGGGTGCCACCTCCCTCCACATGGGAGGAGACAGCCCCAGGGACAGAGAGAGGCTGCCGCCAGAGGCCCCCTTACATCCGGGGGTGCAGAAGGGCAGGCTCTGCGGGACGTGAGTGGGCACGGGCATTTTGACTAGTGGCACAATTAACCAACTCTGGAAGCATCTTCCTTTTATGTGAGTTAACAGCACTTTCAGGAGTGGACTCTCTCAATCGGGTAGGGCTGCCATTCAGCTCTGGTGCAGGGGTAAGGGTGGTTTACGGCCAGCATCTCTTGTGATGACTTAGATGCCTCTTTTCCTGGTCAGTGCCAATGCTATTTCCCTTAAGATATCTCAGTGGCTGCTGTGTAGAAGAAACATCTAACCGATCTACCTCCTACCCAGTCTTTCTGCTGTTGGCCTCTTCATTGCCTCGTTTATCTGCAGATTAATGACTGACCAGAAAAATCTTCCTTAAGCACCATTTTCATCATATCATTATCTGCAGGGAACCCATAGTCTAAAGATGAAATTTCTTAAGGAGATCTTCAAGTTCTCCATTCTGGCCCTGACCTACCGGTCTAATCTTATTAATATCACCTACTACTTTCATATATAAAAATTGGCATCAACTTGTATACTTTTCATAACAGTCACAAGGGTAGGTAGTATCATCAAAACCATTTTTTTGATAAGAAAACTGAGGTTTCAAGAAGTCACACATTATAAGGAAGCAGATTCTAGGCCTTTCTAAATAGAGATATTGGGCTACAGTTTATCCCCATCTGGAGAGTGTGCTTCTATGGGCATATTTATATATCTTAATATTTTACCATTGCCTTGCACAGTTTTTACACATAGAGTTTTTGTTCACCATTCAGTCACTAAGTCGTGTCCGACTCTTTGTGACCCCTTAGACTGCAGCACACTAGACTTTTCCTGTCCTTCACTATCCCTGGAGTTTGCTCAAACTCATGTCCATTGAGTTGGTGATGCCATCCAACCGTCTCATCCTCTGTCATCCCCTTCTCCTCCTGACTTCAGTCTTTCCCAGCATCAGGGTCTTTTCAAATCAGTCAGTTCTTTGCACCAGGTAGCCAAAGAATTGGATCTTCAGCATCAGCATCAGTTCTTCCAATGAATATTCAGGGTTTATTTCCTTTAGTATGGACTGATTTGATCTCCTTGAAGTCCAAAGGGCTCTCAAGCATCTTCTCTAGTATCACAGTTCAAAAGCATCAATTCTTTGGCGCTTAGCCTTCTTTATGGTCCAGCTCTCACATCTGTACATGACTACTGGAAAAACCATAACCTTGAATACAGACCTTTGTCAGCAAAGTGATGTCTCTGCTTTTCAATATATTGTCTAGGTTTGTCATAGTTTTTCCTCCAAGGAGCAATCATCTTTTAATTTCATGTCTGCAATCACCATCTGCAGTGATTTTGGATTCCAAGAAAATAAAATCTGTCACTGTTTTCACTTTTCCCTATCTATTTGCCATGAAGTGATAGGACTGGATGCCATGATTTTTTATTTTGAATGTTTTTCAGAGCTTTTTTTCACTCTCCTCTTTCACCCTCATCAAGAGGCTCTTGAATTCCTCTTCACTTTCTGCCACTAATGTGGTATTATCTGCATATTTTAGGTTGTTGATATTTCTCCTGGCAATCTTGATTCCAGCTTGTGAGTCATCCAGCCCTGGCATTTCACATGATGTACTCTGCATATATATTAAGTACCTGAAAAAGTATTTGCTGAGCAAATGCTTCCACAACTCCATATGGAAAGTCATCTGATACCAAGACTTTTGTTTCTGACTCTCTCTGCCCATGTCTTCATGACATCATTTTGCAAAAAAGGAAATTATCTCAAGACTGAAAGGGAAATATAAATCAGAACTTGCTGATATAAATATCTATTGAGAGTATGTAAAGAAAAAGGGATTTTCATACATTGTTCTCAAAAGTGAAAAGGTAAATGAAAAATGTAAACACAAACCCCCTTTTTAGCAAAACTAAAGGGCAGCAAAAATTCCAAATTGAAATGCTGATGGAGGGACTGCCAAAAGCAGTGGGTCCAGCAAAGGGATGTGCAAGAAGCACAGAGAAATGTCACAGCTCAAAAGAGCCAGAACCAAGTCATCTCCAGGTGAGAGCACCTGCAGGTGAAAAATCTAGATCACGACAGTTGCCAGAGCTCCCAAGGCCTCGTCTAGATTTTTTCCAGATGACAGAGGAGGTGAGGTTACATGGAGAATCACGTAGGTGAGCCTTGTTTGCAAGAAGCTGTCCGTGGTGGAGGAGGAGGGAAAAGTCTTTGCATTGCAAAAATCCCTGTAGTTGTCTATCTCCATTAGGGGTGAGGGACACATACACACACACAATATTCAAATACACCTGGAACGGGAAATCTAAACAACACAGGCCTCCCAATTTTTCTAACACAAATTAATTCAATTTAATTGTATTGCCATTGTGAAACTGGAACATAAAACAGAAATGTATAAACTCAGAGAAAAAAGAGTAGGAAAAAAGGATATATCAAATAGGACTTCAGCACAAAAATTGGAAGAAAATATTAAATAGTAAATATTAAGCCATCACATAAATGAATATTACAAAGGTATCTGTGAAATTACTTGATTGAGTAATTGGATGATGGAAGTGAAAGAATAATATATTAAATTCATCACTGTTTATAGATTTAGCAGATACAGTATAAATTGCGATCATAAGAGAAACCCACTTGGATAAAACTGTGTATGCTACTAGGATAAAAAGAAGCAGACGACATAAAGCAAAACAAGAGATGGTGAAGGAAGTTTTGAAACCAGGAAAGAGTATAATGTAAAATAAGGTGACAAACATGCTTATCACATCAATAATTATAAAGGAGCTAAAATCTCTTGTGGAAAACAAAGCCTTTTATGTTGGGATCACTAAGCCGTATCCTAACAAGATTCCTAGACTTCAAGGATGAAGAATCAACTGACTGAAGACACCCAGCCACAGCTAGTGCTCACAGACAGTGGAATAGCAGCTCCAAACGCTCCAGGAGCTAAGCGAGATCCAGAAAGTCCACACCTAGATAAAAGTTGTTCAGGGATGAAGGTAGCAAGCAAATCTAAACGTGAAATAACACAGAGGTTGTTTTTTCCCCATAAGCTCTTCTTTAGGTGTCTAGGTACAATAGTTTGCAGACTGTGGTCTGTGGCTCAAATATAGCCAGCTACTTTTTTTTCTTTAACAGTTTTATTGTGATGCAGCTGCGTCCATTCACTTATATACTATCAATAGCTGTTTTGCTTGGGCTTCTCTTGTGGCTGAGCTGGTACAGAATCCGCCTGCAACGCGGGAGACCTGGGTTCGACCCCTGGGTTCGGAGGATCCCCTGGAGAAGGGAAGGGCTACCCACCCCAGTATTCTGGCCTGGAGAATGCCATCGACTGCATAGTCCATAGGGTCACGAAGAGCTGGGCACGACTGAGCGACTCACTGTCACTTTCACGGCTGCTTTCACGCTGCCAGGCGGAGCTGAGTAGTTGGGACAGAGCTTTCATGACCGGCATAGCCTAAAAGAGGTGGAAGTCTGCAGACCCCTGTGCTAAGCAATAAGCTCCTAAGGGGTCCTCCTGTATCCCCAGCACTCATTCCTGGGAGGAGGGCGTGTTCCACACATGTGCCAGATACAGGAGGAAGCATCCTTGTTCTCATTCTCTTAACTGCAGCACACTCTCTGCATCTGTCTCCTGGACCACCATTCATGCCTCAGTTAGACCCTTGGTGATAGTGACACGTGGGGCTCCCCAGGTGACACAGTGGTAAAGAATCCACCTGCCGATTCAGGAGATGCAGGAGACATGGTTCCATCCCTGAGTTGGGAAAATCTGCTGGAGAAGGGAATGCAACTTACTCTAGTATCTTGCCTGGGAAATACCATGGACAGAGGAGCCTGGTGGGCTCTATGGGATTGTGTAAGAGTTGGATACGACTTAGTGAATAAGCAACAAGAGTGGCACATGAAGGTTCAATACTTTGTGGTAAAAGTGCCAGAAGCTGCAAAGAGTTGACAGACTTTCAGCAAGCTAGACTTTGTGAAGGATTTCTTTCACGGAATTTCTTACAGCTTCAAACATTGTGAAAATACCTTATACTTGTGCACTGATCTACAGATAACAATTTACTTGTTCTTGCCCTTTCTCTCCTCAACTGTCACTCAAATGTATTCTGTTCTCCTGTAAAAAAGTTTTGAAGAAAGAACAGCTATATTTAGCAGGTATAGAAATTAAACAACAGGCTTGCTTGTTAAATCAGTCCTGTTTCTCTCTCCTCACAGCTTCCTGGTCCTTGTTCCTCCTCTTTCCCTTTTCTTTATTACAGGCAAGCCTAGAACCCTAAGAAGGTCTGGGAACAGGGGAAATTGGACAAGCCAGTACACCTCACTTTTCTAAGAGGCAGTAAGAGTGGTGGTTGAGAAAGTGAGCTCTAGGGTAAAATAGCTTAATTTAAAATCGTTGCTGTGTCCCTCACTAGCTTGTGGCTCTGGCTGTGTTATTAAGAGGCCAGTGTCCCAATACCCACATCTGTGAGATGGGTATCCTGACTGCCTACTTGTAGGCTTGTGGGGAAATGGAACATTTTCGTATGGACTGAAGCAGTTACGCTAGTGCTTGGCGCATAATCAGCCCTCCCAAACGTCTGCTGGTGACACTATTGCCGTCCCCGTCCTCGTTGTTCACTCTTTACTCCGAAGGAAGTGATCAGTGGGGGGTTGGCATCCACAGCGCTGTCTGCAGCGTGGCCTCCAGAAGGTTTCAGATAAGAGTGCCTGGGATGTGCAGCTCGGGGCTCCCAGCACGGCGCGCCTACTTTCCTTCCGTCTCTGGAGGGGAGACGGCTTGCTCCGTGGGCTATGATAGCTCCACACAGCGCTGGTTCCTGGATGCTCTGGGTTGGGGTACAGGAATTCCACCTTCATCTGACTGTTCAGTGAAGGTGGCGAAGATGATTCTGCACGGCTCCAGGAAATTGTTTCCGGTTTTTGTTACTTTGGGAAAACTTGCTGGGACACCTGATTACTCGTCTTATTCGTTTATTTTCGGCCGTGCTGGGTCTTTGCTGCTGCCCGTTTGCAGTGAGCAGGAGCTCCTCTCTAGCTGTGGTGAGCAGGCTTCTCGTGGCGGTGGCTTCCCATTCAGTGGAGCACAGGCTTTAGGGTGCCTGCTTCAGTAGCTGCGCCACGTGGGCTCAGTAGCTGGTTCCCAGGCTCTAGAGCGCAGGCTCAGCAGTTGTGTCCAGGCTTGGTTGCTCTGAAGCACTTGGTATCATCCCAGATCAGGGATTGAACCTATGTCTCCTGCAGGGCTTCTCAGACGGTAAAGCATTTGCCTACAATGTGGGAGACCAGGGTTCAAACCCTGGGTCAGGAAGATCCTCTGGAGAAGGAAATGGCAACCCACTCAGTACTCTTGCCTGCAAAATCTCATGGATGGAAGAGCGTGGTGTGCTACAGTCCACGGGGTCGCAAAGAGTCAGACATAACTGAGTGACTACACTTTCTTTCTCCTGCACTGGTAGGCGAATTCTTTATCACTGAGCCTCCAGGAGAGCCCCTACCTCATTACTTATTAACGGGAAAAGACTTCTGCTTGCTAGGAGATTTCTGTGTGCTTGGAGGGCTTCTAGGAAGTGATGGCACCCCACTCCAGTACTCTTGCCTGGAAAATCCCATGGATGGAGGAGCCTGGTAGGCTGCAGTCCATGGGGTCGTGAAGAGTCAGACATGACTGAGCGACTTCACTTTTACTTTTCACTTTCATGCACTGGAGAAGGAAATGGCAACCCACTCCAGTGTTCTTGCCTAGAGAATCCCAGGGACGGGGGATCCTGGTGGGCTGCCATCTGTGGGGTCGCACAGAGTCAGACACAACTGAAGTGACTTAGCAGCAGCAGCAGCAGCAGCAGCAGGAAGTGACATGTAACACTGCTTTACATATTGTGTTTCTGAAGGAGTTACTCTAATCTGATTGTCACAAATAGGATTCACCTGATTTCAGAGCCGACTAAAGCAGTTCATGTCATAGTAGCCTGCATTGCCTCAGAACAGGAACAAAGTAGTGTTCCTGGTTTCGCCCCCCTCTGGGAGGACAGAAGACCTCTAGCTCATCAGGTCTGGATTGATTATCTGTAACTATACTCAGATTTTTTTTTTTTTAATCTTGGGATGTTCTTAGAAGAAACAAATTAAGAATGACCCAATCTGTCTCTAAAATTAGAACTATATGACGCTGACTATACATGAACTTTAAAGCATTAAACAGCACACTGCAGAAGATACGTAGAAACCTGTAATGTCTCTTCTTTAAGGAGGGGGTAGTGACCCTGAGCCCAAGCAAGTGGCTTTTATTCTATTCTGGTCTGCTTTCTCCTGTAGGAGGGAAGCCGGCTTTCCTTTACCCTTTTAGGGTCCCTGGCTGAGTGTGAAAATTGAAGTGCCAAGAACAGTAACAAGAGACGAGCAGGCACATTTATTTGATGGATGTTCTCCCTGAGGTGGAGCCTGAACGGGGAAATGAAGACCAGAGGAAGCAGACCTGCATATTTCTGCGCTTGGTGTGGTGGTGCCGGGTGGGCCGTGGTGGAGGGATACCACAGCTGGAGGGTGTGAGGTCAGATCAGCGGCCTGGGGACCGATCGAGGCCTGTCTGCTGGGGCCCTCCTCTGTCTCCCTGTGTCTTGGGAGATGAGGCTGCTCCTCCACTCCACGTGGAGGAAGTGCACCTCTCACAGGAAGGTTTTACCACGTGTTTCAGGGAGGAAGGGGGAGGGGAGGAGAGCAAAGCGAGCTTCCTGCTTCTCCTATTTTCTCAAACTCCTCTGCTGGGCTGCACATGCTCAACATGCCAGGTGCCGTGTCTGGGGGAGTGTGTCCTGAGCCTTGGCTTCCCTGGTGGCTCAGAGGGTAAAGCGTCTGCCTCCGATACGGGGGACTCGGGTTCGATCCCTGGGTTGGGAAGATGCCCTGGAGAAGGAAATGGTAACCCACTCCAGTACTCTTGCCTGGAGAATCCCGTGGACAGAGAAGCCTGGTGGGCTACAGTCCACGGGGTCACAAAGAGTCAGACACGACTGAGCACTGACCTCACACCTGGAGCTGTGATATCCCTCCTCCACAGCCCAGCCTGCACCACACCAAGCGCAGATATATGCAGGTCTGCTTCCTCTGGTCTTCATTTCCTCGGTCAGGCTCCACCTCAGGGAAAACATCTATCAGATAAATGTTCATGTCCTGAACCTCTGGGGTTCTTCCCTCTCACGTTGTCCACATTCAGCATCTGTGCAGGTCCGCTGGCACCGCCGCTTCTCATCTCCCAGCCTCCTGCTGTTCACTGTAAGCTCGCAGGCAGAAGAGGGGCCGCTCACGCTCCTTCCCTTCCAGCACAGCCCCCACCCGGACCGGGCTACG
>SJYW01007085.1:742671-776951 GCA_006410735.1 Raphicerus campestris | reverse complement strand
AGCAGCAGCAGCAGCAGCAGCAGCAGGAAGTGACATGTAACACTGCTTTACATATTGTGTTTCTGAAGGAGTTACTCTAATCTGATTGTCACAAATAGGATTCACCTGATTTCAGAGCCGACTAAAGCAGTTCATGTCATAGTAGCCTGCATTGCCTCAGAACAGGAACAAAGTAGTGTTCCTGGTTTCGCCCCCCTCTGGGAGGACAGAAGACCTCTAGCTCATCAGGTCTGGATTGATTATCTGTAACTATACTCAGATTTTTTTTTTTTTTTAATCTTGGGATGTTCTTAGAAGAAACAAATTAAGAATGACCCAATCTGTCTCTAAAATTAGAACTATATGACGCTGACTATACATGAACTTTAAAGCATTAAACAGCACACTGCAGAAGATACGTAGAAACCTGTAATGTCTCTTCTTTAAGGAGGGGGTAGTGACCCTGAGCCCAAGCAAGTGGCTTTTATTCTATTCTGGTCTGCTTTCTCCTGTAGGAGGGAAGCCGGCTTTCCTTTACCCTTTTAGGGTCCCTGGCTGAGTGTGAAAATTGAAGTGCCAAGAACAGTAACAAGAGACGAGCAGGCACATTTATTTGATGGATGTTCTCCCTGAGGTGGAGCCTGAACGAGGAAATGAAGACCAGAGGAAGCAGACCTGCATATTTCTGCGCTTGGTGTGGTGGTGCCGGGTGGGCCGTGGTGGAGGGATACCACAGCTGGAGGGTGTGAGGTCAGATCAGCGGCCTGGGGACCGATCGAGGCCTGTCTGCTGGGGCCCTCCTCTGTCTCCCTGTGTCTTGGGAGATGAGGCTGCTCCTCCACTCCACGTGGAGGAAGTGCACCTCTCACAGGAAGGTTTTACCACGTGTTTCAGGGAGGAAGGGGGAGGGGAGGAGAGCAAAGCGAGCTTCCTGCTTCTCCTATTTTCTCAAACTCCTCTGCTGGGCTGCACATGCTCAACATGCCAGGTGCCGTGTCTGGGGGAGTGTGTCCTGAGCCTTGGCTTCCCTGGTGGCTCAGAGGGTAAAGCGTCTGCCTCCGATACGGGGGACTCGGGTTCGATCCCTGGGTTGGGAAGATGCCCTGGAGAAGGAAATGGTAACCCACTCCAGTACTCTTGCCTGGAGAATCCCGTGGACAGAGAAGCCTGGTGGGCTACAGTCCACGGGGTCACAAAGAGTCAGACACGACTGAGCACTGACCTCACACCTGGAGCTGTGATATCCCTCCTCCACAGCCCAGCCTGCACCACACCAAGCGCAGATATATGCAGGTCTGCTTCCTCTGGTCTTCATTTCCTCGGTCAGGCTCCACCTCAGGGAAAACATCTATCAGATAAATGTTCATGTCCTGAACCTCTGGGGTTCTTCCCTCTCACGTTGTCCACATTCAGCATCTGTGCAGGTCCGCTGGCACCGCCGCTTCTCATCTCCCAGCCTCCTGCTGTTCACTGTAAGCTCGCAGGCGGAAGAGGGGCCGCTCACGCTCCTTCCCTTCCAGCACAGCCCCCACCCGGACCGGGCTACGGGAGTCTGGGTCCCGCGAAATACTGACCTTTGCTAAATACTGTTTTGAATGGCCCTTGTGTGTTTCCTTGGGGTTGGGCTCTTTTTATTCCAAGGGAAAGAAGACTTTTCTCTCTGTTTTCCACCGTGACTCATAAGTACCACTCTTAGTGGATACAGTGATGGAGGTGATGGTGTTGATGTAAACAGTGACTGTACTTTCTCCTGTAATCCTCACTACAACTCTATGAGGTCTTTAATATTTAATTCTTCAATTTTTAATATTTAATTATAATTTATTTATATAAATAAAATATATTAGATAAATCATACAAATGAAATTTATTATTTAATATTTAATGTTATTATACTCCTTTTATAGACAAGGAAATTGGAGTTAAGAGAATTTAAGTTACTTGCCCAACATCACATCACTAATATATCTTGGGGCTGGAACTGAAGCTCAAATCCAATCGTCTACAGAACCCTAAATTTTAACTGCCAACATGATAAAAAATAAACATTTACAAGTATAATTTTAAAAGAAGAGGTCATCTGAGCCATGCTCTAGTGATACAAATTAAAACTGCTTGGAAGTGGCCACAGATTGGAAAAAACTAAAATCGTTTAGTCCATACCATGAAACTACTCTCTCCTATAACCAGCCCGTGAATTCTCTAACAACTACTTAGAATTCTTAAATATTTGTAAGATTTAAGGACTTCATAGCCTTCAAATACATTTTGTTTTCTACTTTTTACAATTAAAAACATTATAAAAAACTTTAATTTCATTTGACTAAATTAAGGTGTTTTATTTAATTTCACTCAGACAATGGCAATAAATGACAGAGAACGCTTCCCAAATGGCACTAGTGGTAAAGAACCCACCTGCCAATGCAGGAGATGTTAAGAGATGCATGTTGATCCCTGGGTTGCGAAGATCCCCTGGAGGAGAGCATGGCAATCCACTCCGGTATTCTTTCCTGGAGAATCCCATGGACAGAGGAACCTGGCGGGCTATGGTCAAGGGCATCCAGAGTCAGACACTGCTGAAACGACTTAGTGCGATGACTCCAGTATGATTTCTGCTACTCCTAAGTTGTGTAAGTTAGTGGTAACATTTTTAACTCCTTGGATAGTTTCTAGGATACTGGTCATATGTGGAGGACTTGGATGAATAAGTAAAATGAGAATATTTAAAATGTGCATTTCCTGATTTCTGTGTTGTCAGCTTTTGGAATAGTGGTTTATATCCCACCACTCACTTTTAATATATTTTGTATTCTGTGTATCAGTTTGTAGACAGAATAGAGGCCCCATATGGCAGCTTGATGGATATGATACAGCCTCCCACTGTGTCCTGAGGCCGCTGAGCTAGTGTGTATTGATTACTGAGTCCTTTGACCTCCAGGATCACACTAGTGGTAGGCTTGTAAGGCGTGTGTCTCTAGCTTCTTGGATCTTAAAACCGGAAGAAATCTCAGAGTGATCTCCAGCTCAGTGATCTCATTTTATTTATTAAGAAAGACTGATGCTTGTTATTCACTGTAGCTTTAGTATCTCCAGTCCAGTCCAGTCATCTCCCTATGAGAAACACTGAGTGCCTTCCAGGGCTCATCCATCCTGGCCTTGTGGGAGATGAGACTCCCTCCTGGCAGACGAATGAAGAAAAGCTAAACCTATCAGAGTGGAGAAGGCAATGGCACCCTACTCCAGTACTCTTGCCTGGAAAATCCATGGACGGAGAAGCCTGGTAGGCTGCAGTCCATGGGGTTGCTAAGAGTTGGACACGACTGAGCGACTTCACTTTCACTTCTCACTTTCATGCATTGAAGGAAATGGTAGCCCACTCCAGCGTTCTTGCCTGGAGAATCCCAGGGACGGGGGAGCCTGGTGGGCTGCCGTCTATGGGGTCACACAGAGTTGGACACAACTGAAGCAACTTAGCAGCAGCAGCAAGCCTATCAGAGAGCCAATGTCCGGGAGAAAACGGACTGATATGGTATACTGGTTATCTCAGTAGAGGGTCAGTGGGCCAAGAAGCAAAGTCCAAGTCAGAGGCAGAACTGGAGGCCTCACCGTAGCACTGGGAGACCTGAGGGTGGAGCTGAGGTAGAGCCTGGGGCCAGTTTGGGAGCTGAGGAACCCTGAAGACAGGGTCTTGTTATACAAGGAAAGTTGTCATGATCATGGATGGGGAGAAAAGCATTGTGTCCTGCATCCAGTGATTTTTTTTTTTTCTTTTTTAGTAAATGTTACTTGTTTGCCATGAGGGTAGCTAGAACTTGGTCGTGGTGTTCCAAAAGAGTACCGGACTAGATTAAACCAGTACATGGTATTGCAGCTGAAACCAAGAACAATAAGGAGCTGTCAGGACTCCATGTTGCAAAGGACAGAATATCTAATTTCAGTCAGCCTTTTCAAAGAAAGGTTTTATCGTTTTCATGTACCTGAGCTTTCAGAGCCTAGGCAGGCTCCATGATTGGCTGATCCAGAAGGTTGCAGTTTCTTTCCCTGCTTTAGCTTCCACGGTGTCATTTTCCACCCCAGCCTGTTTCTACTCATGGTTTAAAGATGGCTGCCATAGGCCTGGGATTCTGGGGTTCCTGTTCAGCTTTGGTGAGATGCTGAGAGTTTCTGCCCCAGCATTCTAATCAGGTCCTGAGATCAGCTCTGATCGCATAGGTGCTCACCCTTGAACCCAGGCCTGATTTAAACCAACCAGGGACTACTTATGGAATGAGAGAAGGAATGAGCTTATTCTGGAAAAATATGGGAGGTGGAGAGAGAGGGTGCTGTTAAGCAGAAGAAGACAGGAAATGCATTGGACATTCAACTCGATTCACATAGATAGGAGGCCTGGACTTCTGAGCTTGCTAGCTGGGACACACTTATCCAGGTTCTCAACCCCAGCACTAGGGAGTTTGATTCAGTAGGTCTGTATTTGAACACATATTCCCTGTTGATTCACAGGTATTAATGAACCACCTGTGAGAACCATGAGAGTACATGACTTTGGAAAAAATGTTAAAAATATTTATAAATTCTTTTTCCTTATAACAATAGAACATGTCCATAACCTGAAACTTAGAAAATACAAAAATGATAAGACAATTTGTAAAGTTGTTGTTTTTTTTTTTTTCCTCTCCTAGCAGGGAAATGCCTGTAGTGTTTCCTAAAGAGGGACAGTGGTTGTTCATTTAAAAGACTGAGCATGAACTTTGAAAAATCTATTGTGTTCCTGTTTGATGAATGCTTTGCATTTCATTAGAATTCTTGCACAGCCTCGGAGCAGTCTTGGGATTCTTGCCAACAGCTGATGGCCCTGCTGGACTCCTAATACACAGGGGCAGAGGATCTCTGTCAATGTCATCCCCAAGACTGGCTTTATGGAGAGAGTCATTCATCAAGGTGAGCAGGGCACTCTGCATCCATCCAGGCCTGGAGGAGGTGACCACGGCCACTGAGAGCCCTCATACTTGGGAGAATCCCAGCAAAGCCTGGCCTTCCCTGCAAACGACTGGGCTTCAGCACTGGCCTTACATGTGGGGCATCCCTGTGGTCAGCTTTGATCTTGCCATTTGCATGCTTGGTTGAAGGTGAGCTGTGACCCTCACTTGTATGTCCACAGTAATTTCAGTAACTTTTGGTTTATTTCTGGGCTGGTTAATGGAACCCACATAGAGAAGTACAGTGCCTTGGATGGAAGGCTAGAAATGTGGACTCTTGAGTTAGGCTGCCCTATTTATTGATTTGCCAGCTCTGCTACTTACATATCTTCAGCAAGCTTCTTCACCTCTCTGACCCTTTGTTTCATTGCCTGTGAGATGGGGCCACTAGAAGGACCCACTTTTGAAGCTGTGTGAGTGGTAAGGGAGACAAGGACCTAACTTGCCAAGGGCCTGGTGCTGGAGACACCAGTTTAAGGAGGACACTGGATCTGATCAGTTCTACTCTGATTAGTGATCTCATTCGTTGACTTAAATGAAGTTGTTGCAGACACTGTCCGCTAGAGCAAACAGCAGCTTCTGTAGACAACCTGTAGTTTGCTCTGCACTGAGAAACAAGAGGGTTTTAAGTAAGGGAGGTGCTATGATCTGATTTTTATATTTTCTTTTTCTTTGTCTTAGGTGTGCAGATGATGTACACAATGGAAGCAGAGAGACCAGCTGGGGGAAGAGAGTATTTACCTAGGACAATACTTTGGGTGTACACATGGGGACAGCACAGGGACAGGGGCTGGGGGTTAAGGGGAGAGCTGCGTCCCTGGCTGGTGCAGCAGGTGGAGAGAGCGGGCGAGGAGCCCTGAGGCTTCTGTCTTGGGTGGCTGTACGGTGCCATCCCTGAGCACCACTTACCAGAGAGCAGCTGGCTTCTGTTTGTTTTTATTCCAAGGTGGATCAGATAATAATAACAATCAGCTTTGGTTTGAGTGCTTGAGTTGGAGAGACCTGTGGTTGACTTAGGATGCCTGGGGAAGTCAGATATCTCCAGGTAGCTGGGTGTATTTACCCCTGTGGGTCATCCACGCAGAGGCAGTGCATACTCTTAAGTCCTCTGGAACCTGCAATAGCAAAAGAACAGAACTCTGAAGAGGGGCCATTGCTTTGTCAAAACAGAGGAACCAGTAAAAGAAATTAAATTAAGTCAGAGGAAAGGAGGAAAATTATGACTTGGGTCACAGACTCTTAAAGAAAGGAGAGAAGAAGGGAGTGTGGCTTTGAATAGTCATGTGGGATTAGGGTGGAATGGTACCTAATGTTGGCCTGGAATGCTGGGGACAGGCTGTTAGTAAGCTGACGGGGAGAGGGGCTTCGGAAATGACCAGCGTGGCTGCACACGACTTCCTCAGCCTGTGGGTTTAGGAGCCGAGGTGGGAAGGAGTCCAGAGAAGAACTGGGGAGAGGAGCGTGCAGGGATGAGGGAAATTGTCATGGGGTGAGATCTGGGGCTTTCCTGGGGGTCTGGCCTGTGGATGGTGAGGAAGGCTATCCTATTCCCAACTCTCAAAGGACTTTCAGTCTGAGCCTTGCCTTTTCTCCCAGGGGTCCACAGCGTCTGCTTGTATTGACTGACTCTAGGACCTATTTCTCGGAGATACAGGAGTGCTGCCCCCTGGAGTTGCGCACGCCTGCCTTTGGCCAGGCTTTCGGCTTGGCTTCGGCCCATCCAAACGTCCCAGGCTCCCGGCCGCAGGGACAGGTAGAGGGTGGACATGCATCCCAAGTCAGGCTGCTCAGAACGGAAGACACAGTTGCAGGGCTGTCAGGTAAACTCTTAGGGCTGCAGCCCCAGTTTCTTCCAGGTCTGTACCACCATCTGTGAGATGGCCCTGTGTGCTGGTGGCGTCATGTGATCATGAAGGGAGAATGAGCAGAGGACCTGGGGCTGAAAACTGAGGGAGGGGAGGTGGGCCTGCCTGCCCATCTAGCTTCTCCAGACGTTCAACTAACACATTCCTCTTACTGGTTGAGTAACAAAACACATCTTAGTTAATACACCCTTCCACTTCTTCAGACACAGTTTTAGAAATAAAACAAAATGTTCATTTTTTAAAGAAATTCTTTGACGTTTACAGGGATATTTTGCATCCATTATCACATTTGATCCTGACAAGTACATGCACCATTTTATAGATGAAGGTCATTAATGGGCAATAGGAAACTAGAATTCATACTTCTGGTTCTTACTCATGACATCACCATGTAAATTCCTTTTAAACATAGTCAGTTGAATATTGAACGAGCAGTTTCATATTCCACTGCTAGTTCTGTCTCCATGTTATGTTTATATTTTTATGTATTGTTCTAAATAACAGAAGCTCTTTGCAAAAGCTGTGGCCTTTAGTGAGCAATCAATGTCTTAGTATGAAGATGCAGCAAGTATTAATGAGTTAGCGAACAAATCACAAAGCTGCTTTAAACGCATTTACCCCAACAAGCTCAGACAGGTTACATTCCAAAGTCCTGAAAGCACTCGCAGATTTTATCTTGTTTATTACTTTAAGATTATTATTATTGTCCATATTTGAAAATTTTTGGAGAATGGGAGAGACACAAGAAAGGTAAAGCTGGGAAAAATATGAGCTGCTTTTCCAAAGGGAGATACTAGGAATTACAGACTTAATGCTATGCTTTGTCCCTCAGCCATATCTGATTCTGTGACCCCATGGACTGGAGCCGGCCAAGCTTCTCTCTTCATGAGGATTCTCCAGACAAGAATACTGGAAGGGGGCGGAGGTTGCCATGCCCTCCTCCAGGGGATCTTCCCAACCCAGGGATCGAACCCAGGTCTCTCTCATTACAGGTGGATTCTTTTCCATCTGAGCCACCAGGGAAGCCCATGAATATTGGAGTGGGTAGCCTATCCCTTCTCCAGGAGAACTTCCTGACCCAGGAATCAAACTGGAGTCTCCTGCATTGCAGGCTGATTCTTTACCAGCTGAGCTACAGAGAAAGCCCACATACCTAATAGTTGATAGAAAAAATTGAAAACAATTCTAGAAGGTAACCAAACAATGTTCTATCTGTGGGAACTTGGGGAAGAATTTGACAATTACTGGTATAAGTCCTGTTGAACTAACCTGGTCTCTGATAACAAGTCAATTGTTATGATAAAACAAAGGCTGTAAGATCTGAGGGTTCAGTAGATTTATAGGCAGTTTTAAAACTTCCCTGAAAATGAATGACTGTGTGTGTGTGTACGTGTTTGTGAAAGACTCAACTGCACAGAGAGGGGTTTGAGTGGACACTGCAGTTGATGGCATGCTGCCTGCTTTAAGGCATCTTCTTTTGTTTTATACTAATATTTTCATTTAAAAAAACATTAATTTTGTTATTTTTGGCTGTGTCGGGGCTCAGTTGCAGTGCCCGGGCTTCTGTCTAGTTGTGGTGTGCCGGCTCTGTTGCTGGGGGCACTCAGGTTTGGCTGACCATTGGCATATGGGATCTCAGTTCCCTGACCAGGGGTCAAGCTCACATCCCCTGCATTGGAAGGCAGTTCTTAACCACTGGACCACTAGAGAAGTCCCCCACTTTTATTTTATTCTCTTCCATCCCTACTTCCAGTGCCGTTTTGCCTCTTAGACACTCAGTCTGCTGTTGCTGAAACGCCAATACTTTGGTCACCTGATGCGAAGAGCTGACTCATTGGAAAAGACCTTGATTCAGGGAAAGATTGAAGGCAGGAGGAGAAGGGGACAACAGAGGATAAGATGGCTGGATGGCATCACCAACTGAATGGACATGAGTTTGGGTGAACTCCAGGAGTTGGTGATGGACAGTGAGGCCTGGCGTGCTGCGGTTCATGGAGTCACAAAGAGTCAGATACGACTGAGCGACTGAACTGAGCTGAACTGCTGTATTTAAGAAATGAACTTCGTCTTCTTCAATAGTATTTAGATGTTGGTGTGCTTTGAGAATGTTTGGTGGTGTGTATGTTTATTTAAATTTACATAAGTATAGCTGAGACGCTAATCAAATGCTCTTTCTCCCGCTCGATGTTATGTTTTAAAGAACTGTTTATGTGCACTTGGTGAACCTGCTTTATTTTCCTGCCTGTTGCAGTTTCCACAGTGTTCCATCACATACACTTGTCGCATTCTACTTGTCCTTTTGTCTGGAGGTGAGTCTGGCTTTCACAAACAGTGCTGAAATGAGCATCCTCGCACATGCCTCCCCATGGATCTATTTGAGAGGTTCTCTGGGCTTTCCGGATGGCTCAGCAGTAAGGAATCTGCCTGTAGTACAGGAGATGCAGGAGCTGAGGGTTCGATTCCTGGGTTGGAAAAATCCTCTGGAGGAGGAAACGGCAACCCACTCCAGTATTCTTGCCTGGAAAATTCCATGGACAGAGGAGCCTGGCAGATTACGGTCTAAAGGGTCATAAAGAGTTAGACATCAGTGAGCACACGTGCATACTGGAAATAAATGACAAAATGTATATATATATATATTGGAAAGAATATCAAATTGCTCATTGTATTGTCTGAACTAGTTAGCAACTCCTGTCAACTCTCCATGAGGGTTCCTTTTCTCATAATCTCTGTGTTCAATTGATAGTGCTATAAAATAGTCCCCAGTGTGAATATTCCACAGTTTATTTACCCCATCTCCTACTGATGGACATTTTAAACTTGTCATTTATTTGCAACAATCCTGTTATTATCATTCTAGTAATGGTACATATGTGCAGGTTTCTCTAACGTGTTACTCAAGCAAGGCGTAGCTGTCTCTTATGATATGTGAATGCTTGCATTTATAAGGAAGAGCAACTTGTTTGCCACAATTGTTCTCACAAGTTACCTTCCAATCAGAAATGCAGAAGAGTTCTCACTGACTTGCATCCTTTGGGCATAGCATTGTCAAATTTCTTAATTTTTGCCATGGATTCTATTTAAAATGTACCTTCTTATGGTCTTAATTTGCATTTCCTTCACTGATAATGCAGCTGATCATCTTTTATGTTTATTTGCTATTTGTAATTCTTTTCCATTTGAAATATCAGTTCATGTCTTTGTCCACTTTTTGTTTGTTTTTTTTTTCTGATTTAAAGAAATCCTTTCCTCCTTTCAATATTCTAGATATTAATCCTTTGTCTATTATATGTGTTTTGAAATTTTTCCTTATTTTACGATGTCATTATGCACTAGATGGTGGTTCTCAGTGAATATATATTAATTTTAATGTAGAAGTTTTCAGTTCTTTCTGTTCAGTGATTTTTATTTGTTTAAGAAATTCTTCCCTACCTTTGGGTCATAAAAATATTCTATCAATAAAAAAGCTGGTCATTTTCAAATTCTTTTCTAGTTTTGGATCAGAGTCATTCTGCCTTCTTAGAATGGGCTGTGAATATTTTATTTTTTATTCTCTGGAAGAGTTTGTGTACTTTAAATATAGTCTTTGAAAATTTGATAGAATCCTCCTGAAAAAAGATTTTGCCTCTGGGAAGATTTTTAAATTACTGAATCTGTTTCTTTAAATGCTTCTAGCATGGTGTAGACTCTATTTCTTCTTGAATCAATCTTATTAAATTATTTTTTTTCTAAGAAATTGTCCATTTTAGTGGTTGTCAAATCACTAGCATAGAAATTGTCCATAATGCTGCTTTATTCTTGCTTTAATCTGCTGAGTCTATCTATAGGGCCAGCTTTTCATTCCTAATGTTACTTACTTTTGCCCCTCTCCCCTGCTTTTCCCCTTGCTGAATATTACTAGACTTTGCCTATTGCCACAGTCTTTTTGAAGAAACAGCTTCTGGCTTTTTGATCTTGTTCTTTGATCTGCACTTGTTTTTTCTTCTTGCCTTTACTTTTTGGATTTATTTTGTTGTTTTTTCTAAATTCTCAAGTTGGATACCTAGCAAATTAACTTCTAGCCTTTTTTCTCAAATACAAGCATTTAGAATTGTTCTCTTCCAAGTAACAATTTTGTTTCAGCCTACAAGTCTTGATGGATAGAATTCTCATTATAATTCAGCTATAAATATTTTTATGTTTCCATTATGATTTTTAATCCTCTGTATTTTATTTTTGATTTTTTCTATAAGCTTTCGCTCTTTTCTTCACCTTTGTCTCCCTTTCTTTGGTGTTTTACTGCAAACCCTTTAAAAAATTAATTAATTTATTTTAATTGGAGGCTAATTACTTTATAATATTGTGGTGGTTTTTGCCATACAGTGACATGAATCAGCCATGGGTGTGCATGTGTTCCCATCCTGAACCCCCCACCCTCCTCCTTCCCCATCCCATCCCTCAGGGTTGCCCCAGTGCACTGGCTCTGAGTGCCCAATTTCATGCGTCAAACTTGGACTGGTGATCTAGTTCACATATATTAATATACATATTTCAATACTGTTCTCTCAAATCATCCCACCCTTGCCTTTTCCTACAGAGTCCAAAAATCTGTTCTATACATCTGTGTCTCTTTTGCTGTCTCACATACAGGGTTATCATTACCATCTTTCTAAATTCCATATATATGCGTTAGTATACTGTATTGGTGTTTTTCTTTCTGGCTTACTTCACTTTGTATAATAGGCTCCAGTTTCATCCACCTCATTAGAACTGATTCAAATGTATTCTTTTTAATGGCTGAGTAATACTCCATTGTGTATATGTACCACACCTTTCTTATCCATTCATCTGCTGATGGACATCTAGGTTGCTTCCATGTCCTGGCTGTTATAAACAGTGCTGCGATGAACATTGGGGTACACGTGTCTCTCTTGATTCTGGTTTCCTCGGTGTGTATGCCCAGCAGTGGGATTGCTGGGTCACAAGGCAGTTCTATTTCCAGTTTTTTAAGGACTCTCCACACTGTTCTCCATAGTGGCTGTACTAGTTTGCATTCCCACCAACAGTGTAAGAGGGTTCCCTTTTCTCCACACCCTCTCCAGCACTTATTATTTGCAGACTTTTTGATAGCAGCCATTATGACCAGCATGAGAAGGTACCTCATTGTAGTTTTGATTCACATTTCTCTGATAATGAGTGATGTTGAGCATCTTTTCATGTGTTTGTTAGCTATCTCTATTTCTTCTTTTTCTTCATCTTTGTCTCGCTTTCTTTGAAGCTTTTCGGCAAACCTTTCTCTTTTTTATTGGAGGATAATTGCTTTACGGTGTTGTGCTGGTTTCTGCCATACAAAGCACTCATGAGTCATACTTATATATATGCGTATATATACCCTCCCTCTGGAGCCTCTCTCCCTCCTACCATTCCACCCCTCCAAGTCATCACAAAATGCCAGGCTGAGCTCCTTGTGTCATATAGCAGCTTCCCACTAGTTATTTATTTTAAATATGATAGAGTCTATCTGTCAATGATACTTCCTCAATTCATTCTACCCTCTCCTTCCCCTGCTGTGTCTACATGTCACTTCTCTACATCTGTGTTTCCATTCCTTCTTTGCAAATAAGTTCATCAGTACCGTTTTTCTAAATTTCATATATATATGCATTAATATATATTTGTTTTCTTTTTCTGACTTACTTTGTACAATAGGCTCCTTGTTCATCCACCTCATTAGAACTGACTCATATCTGTTCCTTCTTCTGGCTGAGTGATATTGCATTGTATTTATGTACCACGTCTGATTTATCCTTTCATCTGTCAATGGACATCTTTGTAGTTTCCATGTTCTGCCTGCTGTAAATAGTGCTGTTGGGATATATTTCAAACAGTAAATTGGGACACATGTGTCTTTTTGAACTGTGGTTTTCTCAGGGTATATGCCCAGTGGTGGAATTCCTGGGTTATATGGTAGTTACATTCCTAGTTTGCTAAGAAATCTCCATACTGTCTTTCATAGTGGCTGTATCAGTTTGCATTCCACCAACAGGGCAGTAGGGTCCCCTTTCTACACATCCTCTCCAGCACTTATTGTTTGTCATTGTTTTGATGATGGCCATTCTGGTTCATGTGAGGTGATACCTCATTGTAGTTTTGATTTGCATTTCTTTAATAATGAGTGATGTTGAACGTCTTTTCATGTAATCTATTGGCCATCTGTATATCTTTGGAGAAATGTCTGTTGGGTCTTCTGCCTGTTTTTTGATTGGATTGTTTGTTTTTCTGATATTGAGCTGTATGAGCTGCTTATATAGTTTGGAGAGTGATCCTTTGTCATTTGCTTTGTTTGCAATTTTTTTTTCCCATTCTGAAGGTTGTCTTTTCATCTTGTTTATTGTTTCCCTTGCTGTGCAAAAGCTTTTAAGTTTAATTAGGTCCTACCTGTTTTTTTTTTGCTTTTATTTCCATTTCTTTAGGAGGTGGGTCAAAGAGAATTTTGCTGTGATTACAAACTGCCTGTGTTTTCCTCTAAGAGTTTTATAGTTTCTGACCTTAAATATTAAAGTCTTAAATCCATTTCAAGTTTATTTTTGTGTATGGTGTTAAAAAGTGTTCTGATTTTATTTTTATACATGTAGCTGCTCCGTTATCCCAGCACCACTTAACTGAAGAGGCTGTCTTCTCTCTATTGTATATTCTTGCCTCCTTTATCAAAGATAAGGTGCCTATAGGCATATGGGTTTATTTCTTTGCTTTACTGTTGTTCTATTGATCTATAGTTCTGTTTTTTGTGCCAGTACCATACTGTCTTGATGACTGTAGCTTTGTAATATAGTCTGAGGTTGGGAAGGTTGATTCCTCTAGCTCCATTTTTGTTTCTCAAGATTGCTTTGGCTATTTGGAGTCTTTTGTGTTTCCATACAAATTGTGAAACTTTTTATTCTAGTTCTGTGGAAAATGCTTTTGGTGTTTAAATAGGGATGCGTTGAATCTGTAGATAGCTTTGGGTAGTATAGTCATTTTCGCAATGCTGACTCCTTCAGTCCAAGAGCATGGTGTAGCTCTCCATCTGTTTGTGTTGTCTTTGATTTTTTTTTCATCACTTCCTTACAGTTTTCTGCATACAGATTTTTATTTTCTCTTTAGGTAGGTTTATTTCTAGATATTTTATATTTTTTGTTGTGAATGAAACTGTTTCTTAATTTAAATTTTAAAATTTTTTCTTTATGATTTCCCATAAATTTTGTGTCCTATGACTTTACTAAATTCATTAATTAGCTCTAGTTATTTTCTGGTGTTATCTTTAGGGCTTTCTACGTTTATTATCATGTTGTCTGCAGACAGTGAGAGTTTTACTTCTTCCAATCTGGATTCTTTTTATTTCTTTTTCTTCTCTGATTGTTGTGGCTAGGACTTCCCAAAACTATATTGAATAATAGTGGCAAGAATGGACACACTTGTCTTGCTCCTGATCTTAGAGGAAATGTCCTTATGTTTTTCATCATTGAGAATAATGTTTGCCGTGGGTTTGTTGCATATGGCCTTTATTATGTTGAGGTAGGTTTCTTCTAGCTGATTTTTCTGAAGAGATTTCTTTAATCATAAATGGGTGTTGAATTTTATCAAAAAGTCTTTCGGCATCTATTGAGATGATCATATGTTTTTATCTTTCAGTCTGTTAATATGGTATATCACATTGATCGTTTTGCATATATTAAAGTATCCTTGCATCCTGGGAATAAACCCCACTTGATCATGGTGGTGGTGGTGGTGGTGTTCCGCTTAGTCATGTCTGACTCTTTGTGACCTCATGGACTGCAGCACGTCAGGCTTCTCTATCCTTCACCATCTCCCAGAGGTTGCTCAAACTCATGTCCACTGAGTCGGTGATGCCATCTAACCATCTCATCCTCTGTCATCCTCGTCTTCTTCTGCCTTCAATCTTTTCTAGCATCAGGGTCTTTTCTAATGAGTCAACTCTTCACATCAGGTGGCCAAAGTATTAGAGCCTCAGCATCAGTCCTTCCAATGGATATTCAGGATTGATTTCTTTTAGAATTGACTGGTTGGATCTCCTTGCAGTCCAAGGGAGTCTCAAGAGTCTTCTCCAACACCACAGCTCAAAAGCATCAATTCTTTGGTGCTCAGCCTTCTTTATGGTCCAACTCTCACATCCACACATGACTAGTTTTGACTAGATGGACCTTTGTCAGCAAAGTAATGTTTCTGCTTTGCAATACACTGTCTAGGTTGGTCATAGCTTTTCTTCCAAGAGCAAGTGTCTTTTAATTTCATGGCTGCAGTTACCATCTGCAGTGATTTTGGAGCCCAAGAAAATTAAGTCTGTCACTGTTTCCATTGTTTCCCATCTATTTACCATGAAGTGATCAGACTGGATGCCATGATCTTCGTTTTTTGAATGTTTAGTTTTAAGCCAGCTTTTTCACACTCCTGTTTCACCTTCATCAAAAGGCTCTTTAGTTCCTCTTCACTTTCTACTGTAAGGGTTGTGTCTCTTGCATATCTGGGGTTAATGATATTTCTCCTGGCAATTTTGATTCCAGCTTGTGCTTCATCTAGCTTGACATTTTGCATCATGTACTCTGCATATAAGTTGAATAAGCAGGGTGACTATATACAGCCTTGGTGTGTTCCTTTCCCAATATGCCAGCAAATTTGGAAAACTCAGCAGTGACCACGGGACTGGTAAAGGTCAGTTTTCATTCTAATCCCAAAGAAAGGCAAAGCTAAACAATGTTAAAACTACACACAGTTGCAATCATTTCACATGATAGCAAAGTAATACTCAAAATTCTTCAAGCTATGCTTCTACAGTAGGTGAACCAAGAACTTCAAGATGTTCAAGCTGGATTTAGAAAAGGCAGAGGAATCAGAGATCAAATTATCAGTATCCGTTGGATCATAGAAAAAGCAAGAGAATTCCAGAAAAACATCTGCTTCATTGACTACACTAAATCCTTTGATCATGGTGTATGATCCCTTTAATATGATTTTGGATTCTGCTAGAACTCTGTTGAGGATTTTGCATCTATGTTAATCAGTTGTATTGTCCTGAAACATTTGTGTGTGTGTGTGTGTGTGTGTGATATTTTTGTCTGGTTTTGGTATCAGGGTGATAGTGGCCTTGTCAAATGAGTTTGGGAGTGTTCCTTCCCCTGCATTTTTTTGAAAGAGTTTGAGCAGGATTGGTATTAGCTCTTCTCTAAACTTTTGGTAGTATTTGCATATGNTCTCTTTTGCTGTCTCACATACAGGGTTATCATTACCATCTTTCTAAATTCCATATATATGCGTTAGTATACTGTATTGGTGTTTTTCTTTCTGGCTTACTTCACTTTGTATAATAGGCTCCAGTTTCATCCACCTCATTAGAACTGATTCAAATGTATTCTTTTTAATGGCTGAGTAATACTCCATTGTGTATATGTACCACACCTTTCTTATCCATTCATCTGCTGATGGACATCTAGGTTGCTTCCATGTCCTGGCTGTTATAAACAGTGCTGCGATGAACATTGGGGTACACGTGTCTCTCTTGATTCTGGTTTCCTCGGTGTGTATGCCCAGCAGTGGGATTGCTGGGTCACAAGGCAGTTCTATTTCCAGTTTTTTAAGGACTCTCCACACTGTTCTCCATAGTGGCTGTACTAGTTTGCATTCCCACCAACAGTGTAAGAGGGTTCCCTTTTCTCCACACCCTCTCCAGCACTTATTATTTGCAGACTTTTTGATAGCAGCCATTATGACCAGCATGAGAAGGTACCTCATTGTAGTTTTGATTCACATTTCTCTGATAATGAGTGATGTTGAGCATCTTTTCATGTGTTTGTTAGCTATCTCTATTTCTTCTTTTTCTTCATCTTTGTCTCGCTTTCTTTGAAGCTTTTCGGCAAACCTTTCTCTTTTTTATTGGAGGATAATTGCTTTACGGTGTTGTGCTGGTTTCTGCCATACAAAGCACGCATGAGTCATACTTATATATATGCGTATATATACCCTCCCTCTGGAGCCTCTCTCCCTCCTACCATTCCACCCCTCCAAGTCATCACAAAATGCCAGGCTGAGCTCCTTGTGTCATATAGCAGCTTCCCACTAGTTATTTATTTTAAATATGATAGAGTCTATCTGTCAATGATACTTCCTCAATTCATTCTACCCTCTCCTTCCCCTGCTGTGTCTACATGTCACTTCTCTACATCTGTGTTTCCATTCCTTCTTTGCAAATAAGTTCATCAGTACCGTTTTTCTAAATTTCATATATATATGCATTAATATATATTTGTTTTCTTTTTCTGACTTACTTTGTACAATAGGCTCCTTGTTCATCCACCTCATTAGAACTGACTCATATCTGTTCCTTCTTCTGGCTGAGTGATATTGCATTGTATTTATGTACCACGTCTGATTTATCCTTTCATCTGTCAATGGACATCTTTGTAGTTTCCATGTTCTGCCTGCTGTAAATAGTGCTGTTGGGATATATTTCAAACAGTAAATTGGGACACATGTGTCTTTTTGAACTGTGGTTTTCTCAGGGTATATGCCCAGTGGTGGAATTCCTGGGTTATATGGTAGTTACATTCCTAGTTTGCTAAGAAATCTCCATACTGTCTTTCATAGTGGCTGTATCAGTTTGCATTCCACCAACAGGGCAGTAGGGTCCCCTTTCTACACATCCTCTCCAGCACTTATTGTTTGTCATTGTTTTGATGATGGCCATTCTGGTTCATGTGAGGTGATACCTCATTGTAGTTTTGATTTGCATTTCTTTAATAATGAGTGATGTTGAACGTCTTTTCATGTAATCTTTTGGCCATCTGTATATTTTTGGAGAAATGTCTGTTGGGTCTTCTGCCTGTTTTTTGATTGGATTGTTTGTTTTTCTGATATTGAGCTGTATGAGCTGCTTATATAGTTTGGAGAGTGATCCTTTGTCATTTGCTTTGTTTGCAATTTTTTTTTCCCATTCTGAAGGTTGTCTTTTCATCTTGTTTATTGTTTCCCTTGCTGTGCAAAAGCTTTTAAGTTTAATTAGGTCCTACCTGTTTTTTTTTTGCTTTTATTTCCATTTCTTTAGGAGGTGGGTCAAAGAGAATTTTGCTGTGATTACAAACTGCCTGTGTTTTCCTCTAAGAGTTTTATAGTTTCTGACCTTAAATATTAAAGTCTTAAATCCATTTCAAGTTTATTTTTGTGTATGGTGTTAAAAAGTGTTCTGATTTTATTTTTATACATGTAGCTGCTCCGTTATCCCAGCACCACTTAACTGAAGAGGCTGTCTTCTCTCTATTGTATATTCTTGCCTCCTTTATCAAAGATAAGGTGCCTATAGGCATATGGGTTTATTTCTTTGCTTTACTGTTGTTCTATTGATCTATAGTTCTGTTTTTTGTGCCAGTACCATACTGTCTTGATGACTGTAGCTTTGTAATATAGTCTGAGGTTGGGAAGGTTGATTCCTCTAGCTCCATTTTTGTTTCTCAAGATTGCTTTGGCTATTTGGAGTCTTTTGTGTTTCCATACAAATTGTGAAACTTTTTATTCTAGTTCTGTGGAAAATGCTTTTGGTGTTTAAATAGGGATGCGTTGAATCTGTAGATAGCTTTGGGTAGTATAGTCATTTTCGCAATGCTGACTCCTCCAGTCCAAGAGCACGGTGTAGCTCTCCATCTGTTTGTGTTGTCTTTGATTTTTTTTTCATCACTTCCTTACAGTTTTCTGCATACAGATTTTTATTTTCTCTTTAGGTAGGTTTATTTCTAGATATTTTATATTTTTTGTTGTGAATGAAACTGTTTCTTAATTTAAATTTTAAAATTTTTTCTTTATGATTTCCCATAAATTTTGTGTCCTATGACTTTACTAAATTCATTAATTAGCTCTAGTTATTTTCTGGTGTTATCTTTAGGGCTTTCTACGTTTATTATCATGTTGTCTGCAGACAGTGAGAGTTTTACTTCTTCCAATCTGGATTCTTTTTATTTCTTTTTCTTCTCTGATTGTTGTGGCTAGGACTTCCCAAAACTATATTGAATAATAGTGGCAAGAATGGACACACTTGTCTTGCTCCTGATCTTAGAGGAAATGTCCTTATGTTTTTCATCATTGAGAATAATGTTTGCCGTGGGTTTGTTGCATATGGCCTTTATTATGTTGAGGTAGGTTTCTTCTAGCTGATTTTTCTGAAGAGATTTCTTTAATCATAAATGGGTGTTGAATTTTATCAAAAAGTCTTTCGGCATCTATTGAGATGATCATATGTTTTTATCTTTCAGTCTGTTAATATGGTATATCACATTGATCGTTTTGCATATATTAAAGTATCCTTGCATCCTGGGAATAAACCCCACTTGATCATGGTGGTGGTGGTGGTGGTGTTCCGCTTAGTCATGTCTGACTCTTTGCGACCTCATGGACTGCAGCACGTCAGGCTTCTCTATCCTTCACCATCTCCCAGAGGTTGCTCAAACTCATGTCCACTGAGTCGGTGATGCCATCTAACCATCTCATCCTCTGTCATCCTCGTCTTCTTCTGCCTTCAATCTTTTCTAGCATCAGGGTCTTTTCTAATGAGTCAACTCTTCACATCAGGTGGCCAAAGTATTAGAGCCTCAGCATCAGTCCTTCCAATGGATATTCAGGATTGATTTCTTTTAGAATTGACTGGTTGGATCTCCTTGCAGTCCAAGGGAGTCTCAAGAGTCTTCTCCAACACCACAGCTCAAAAGCATCAATTCTTTGGTGCTCAGCCTTCTTTATGGTCCAACTCTCACATCCACACATGACTAGTTTTGACTAGATGGACCTTTGTCAGCAAAGTAATGTTTCTGCTTTGCAATACACTGTCTAGGTTGGTCATAGCTTTTCTTCCAAGAGCAAGTGTCTTTTAATTTCATGGCTGCAGTTACCATCTGCAGTGATTTTGGAGCCCAAGAAAATTAAGTCTGTCACTGTTTCCATTGTTTCCCATCTATTTACCATGAAGTGATCAGACTGGATGCCATGATCTTCGTTTTTTGAATGTTTAGTTTTAAGCCAGCTTTTTCACACTCCTGTTTCACCTTCATCAAAAGGCTCTTTAGTTCCTCTTCACTTTCTACTGTAAGGGTTGTGTCTCTTGCATATCTGGGGTTAATGATATTTCTCCTGGCAATTTTGATTCCAGCTTGTGCTTCATCTAGCTTGACATTTTGCATCATGTACTCTGCATATAAGTTGAATAAGCAGGGTGACTATATACAGCCTTGGTGTGTTCCTTTCCCAATATGCCAGCAAATTTGGAAAACTCAGCAGTGACCACGGGACTGGTAAAGGTCAGTTTTCATTCTAATCCCAAAGAAAGGCAAAGCTAAACAATGTTAAAACTACACACAGTTGCAATCATTTCACATGATAGCAAAGTAATACTCAAAATTCTTCAAGCTATGCTTCTACAGTAGGTGAACCAAGAACTTCAAGATGTTCAAGCTGGATTTAGAAAAGGCAGAGGAATCAGATATCAAATTATCAGTATCCGTTGGATCATAGAAAAAGCAAGAGAATTCCAGAAAAACATCTGCTTCATTGACTACACTAAATCCTTTGATCATGGTGTATGATCCCTTTAATATGATTTTGGATTCTGCTAGAACTCTGTTGAGGATTTTGCATCTATGTTAATCAGTTGTATTGTCCTGAAACATTTGTGTGTGTGTGTGTGTGTGTGTGATATTTTTGTCTGGTTTTGGTATCAGGGTGATAGTGGCCTTGTCAAATGAGTTTGGGAGTGTTCCTTCCCCTGCAATTTTTGGAAAGAGTTTGAGCAGGATTGGTATTAGCTCTTCTCTAAACTTTTGGTAGTATTTGCATATGAAGCCATCTGGCCCTGAAATTTTGTTTGAAGGTTTTTGATCATAGTTTTGATTTCAGTGCTTATGATTGGTCTGTCAGTATTGTCTATTTCTTCCTGGTTCAGTCTTGAAAGATCGTACTTTTTAAAGACTTCTTCCATTTCTTCCAGGTTGTCCATTTTATTGGCATAGAGTTGCTTACAGTAGTCTCTTATGGCCCTTGGTATTTCTGCATTGTCAGTTGTAATTTCTCCTTTTTCATTTCTAATTTTATTGATTTGAGTCTTCTCCTTTTTTCTCCTTGATGAGTCTGGCTAATGGTTTGTCAATTTTGTTTATCTTCTCAAAGAACCAGTGTTTATTGATCTTTGCTGTTGTCTCCTTTTTATTTCTGGCCTCATTTTATGCTTTAGTATCCAAAGTCTGCTAACTTTGGAAACTTTTTGTCCTTTCTCTTGTTGCTTCAGGTATAAGGCTAGGCTGTTTATTTGATGATTTTTTGTTTCTTGAAGTAAGCTTGTATTGCTATAAACTTCCCTTTAGCACTGCTTTTGCTGCATCCCATAGGTGTTCAGTTGTTGTGTTTTCATTGTCATTTGTTTCCAGGTATTTTTTGATTTCCTCTTTGATTGCTTCAGTGACCTCTTAGTTATTTAGATGCATAGTGTTAGTCTCCATGCATTTGTACTTTTTACCATTTTTTCCTGTGATTGATATCTGATCTTACAGTGCTGTGGTCAGAAAAAATGCTCACTACAACTTCAGTTTTCTTAAATATACCAAGGCTTAATTTGTGATCCCAGATGTGATATATCCTGGAAAATGTTCCGTGTGAACTTGGAAACAAACTGAATTCTACTGCTTTTCAATGGAATGGTCTATAGATATCAGTTGGAACATCTGGTCCAATGTGCTGCTTAAGGCTTGTGTTTCGTTGTTACTTTTCTGCCTGGGTGATCTGCCCACTGATGTGAGTGGTGTGCTGAAGTCCTCCACTATTGCCATGTTGCTGCTGATCTCTCCTTTTATAGCTGTTAGCATTTGCCTTCTGTGTTGAGGTGCTTCTCTGTTGGATGCGTATCTAATTGCTATATCTTCTTTGAGGGAACCCTTGATCATTATGCAGTGTCCTTCCTTGTCTCTTGTGATGGTCTTTATTTTAAAGTGTATTTTATCTAATATGAGTATTGCTACTCCTGCTTTCAATTTCCACTTGCATGGAATCTTTTTCCAGCCCCTCACTTTCAGTCTGTATGTGTCCCTAAGTCTGAAGTGGGTCTCTTGTAGACAGCTGATACATAGGTCATGTTTTTGTATCCATTCAGCCAGTCTGTGTCTTTTGGTTGGAGCATAAAATTCATTTACATTTAAGGTAATTATTGATATGTATGATCCTGTTACCATTTACTTGTTTGGGGTGTGTTTTTGTAGGACTTTTCTATCTTTTGTGTTTCCTGCCTAGAGAAATTTCTTTGTCATTTTTTGTAAAGCTGGTTTGCTGCTGCTGCTGCTGCTAAATCACTTCAGTCGTGTCTGACTCTGTGTGACCCCACAGATGGCAGCCCGCCAGGCTACGCCGTCCCTGGGATTCTCCAGGCAAGAACACTGGAGTGGGTTGCCATTTCCTTCTCCAATGCATGAAGGTGAAAAGTGAAAGTGAAGTCACTCAGTCGTGTCCAACTCTTAGTGACACCATGGACTGCAGCCTACCAGGCTCCTCCATCCATGGGATTTTCCAGGCAAGAGTACTAGAGTGGAGTGCCATTGCCTTCTCTGAAAGCTGGTTTGGTGGTGCTAAATTCTCATAATTTTTGCTTATCTGTGAAGATTTTGATTTCTCTATTGAATCTGAATGAGATCCCTGCTGGATAGAGTGATGCTGGTAGTAGGTTTTTTCTATTCATCACTTTAAGTATATCCTGCCACTCCTTTCTGGTGTGCAGTTTCTGCTGATTAATCAGTGGTTAATCTTGGGGGTTGGAGAAGACTCTTGAGAGTCCCTTGGACTACAAGGAGATCCAATCAGTCCATTCTAAAGGAGATCAGCCCTGGGTGTTCTTTGGAAGGAATGATGCTAAAGCTGAAACTCCAGTACTTTGGCCACCTGATGCGAAGAGTTGACTCATTGGAAAAGGCTCTGATGCTGGGAGAGATTGGGGGCAGGAGGAGAAGGGGACAACAGAGGATGAGATGACTGGATGGCATCACTGACTCAGTGGACGTGAGTTTGAGTGAACTGCGGGAGTTGGTGATGCACAGGGAGGCATGGCATGCTGCAGTCCATGGGGTACAAAGAGTTGAATGTGACTGAGCAACTGAACCGAATGTTATGAGGGTTTCCTTCTATGTTACTTGTTGCTTTTTCCTTGCTGCTTTTAGTATTTTTTCTTTTTAAATTTTTGCTGCCTCGATTACTATGTGTCTTAGTGTGTTTTTCTTTGCATTAATCCTGCATGAGACTCTGGGCTTCCTGGACTAGGGTGGCTACTTCCTTTCCTATCTCAGGGAAGTTTTTGACTCTGTGTGTGTGCTAGATGCTCAGTCGTGTCTGACTGTTATTGACCCCTTGGACTGTAGCCTGCCAGGCTCCCCTGATCATGGAATTCTCCAGGAAATAATACTGGAGTGGGTTGTCATTTTTTTCTCCAGGGGATCTTCCAGACCCAGGGGTTGAACCCAGGTGTCCTGCATTGTAGGCAGATTCTTTACCATCTGAGCCACCAGGGAAGCCCCATTTTGACTATAATCTCAGATCTTTTCTCAGATCCTTTCTTTCTCTCTTCTTCTGGGACTCATGATTCAAATGTTGGTGTGCCTAATGTTGTTTCAAAGATCTCTAAGACTGCTTCCATTTCCTTTCATTGTTTTCTTTATTCTGCTTTGCTTCAGTTGTTTCCACCATTCTACCTTCCAGCTCACTTATCCATTTTTCTGCCTCAGTTATTCTATTGGGCCCCTCTAGTGTATTTTTTATTTCAGTTATTGTGTTGTTCATTGCTGGTTGTCTATTCTTTATTTTTTCTAGGTCCTTCTTAAACATTTCTTCTATTTTCTTGATCTGCACCTTCATTCAATTCATCTGTGCCTCCATTGTATTTCTGAGATTTTGGATCATATTTAATGTCATTGCTATGAGTTCTTTTCCTGGTAGACTGCCCATTTCCTCTTCATTTGTTTGGTCTTGTGGGTTTTTACCATGCTCCTTCATCTGCTGCATGTTTCCCTGACTCTTCATTTTGTTTAATTTACTGTTGCTTGGGGTCTCCTTTCTGCAGCCTGCAAGGTCAGGGTTCCTCTTATTTGGGGATTCTTCCCCCAGAGGGTGTGGTTGGACCAGTGCCTTGAGGGTTTCTTAGTGAGGATAACTGGTGCCTGTGTTCTCTTGGTGGGAACTGGACCTTATTTCTCTGAAGATCAGTGCCAAGATCAGTGGGGTGTTTTGGGGTGTCTGTGAACTTCGTATGGCTTTGGGCAGCCTGTCTGCTAGGTAGGATCGTGTTCCTGATTTGCTGATTGTTTGGTGTGAAGCATCCTGCCCTGGAGCCTGCTGCCCTTTGAGTGGGACCAGGTCTTAGTGTTGAGATGGAGGCCTCTGGGAGAGCTGTTCTCAATTAAAATTCCATGAAGTTGGGAGTCCTCTGGTGGTCCAGGGAACCTGGATTTGGGTCTCCCACCTCTGAGAGTCAGGGCCAACCCCTTGGTGGAGCACCAAGACTCTGCAAGCTACACAGCATAGAAGAGAAAGAAAGAGATAGAAAATAAGGGGAGGGGAGAAAAGAAAAAAAATCTAACAAAAAAGAACAGAAAGACAAAACCCCAAGACATATAGTAAAAGCAACATTAAATAGACAAGAACTCACAAAGAACTTCATGCACTCCCACCCAAAAAGAAGAGAAGAAAATACAAAAGAGAGATAATAAAAACAGGAAACAAAAGAGAAGTGAGCAACCAAACCAATAAATAAACCCTTAAATAAAAACAAACGCTGTTAAAACTATACTAGTAAAAACCAGAAAACCAAAAACATGGAAAAAATGTAATATAAGAGAAAAGTACTGTAGAAATAGGAAAAAAGTAAAGTAAAATAGATTTACGTAAAAGTAAAAGCATTAAAAAAGGAAAATGTAAGTAAAAAATTGAAAAGGAATAATAAAAACAAACAGTAATAGAATAATATGAAAAAGAAAAAAGATGGAAACCTACATAGCGAGGTGGTAATAAGAATTTCTCCTGTGGCCTCAGTTGTCAGTGTCCTTGCCATACAATTAGCTCCAACCAGTCTCCCTACTCGGGAATTCCCTCAGGATTTCTGGGTGGGTCTCTGGAACTGCTGGGGAAACTGTGCGGTCTGGTTAGACTGGTCTGGTTAGACTCCAGCTGTAGTTACGCCCAAGTCCACAGTCTCAAGCTGATTGTGGGGATTTAATCTCCCGATCCTATGACTGCAAGCAAATCCCCTTCCTCCTCTTGGGTCACACAGCCCCTGCCGCTCAGTTTTGGTTTGGGTCCCGTCTTTGTTGGTAGGCCCCACCCAGACAAGAGAGGGGTGAGAGCATTGGCTTCTCAGGGCTCACTTGCTCAGTTGGTCTGGGGGCAGTGAGGGGTACTGCAGACACAGCTGGGACGTGTGGGGAGTGCCTGCAGCGGGAGAGGCCTGCAGGAAGCGGCCGAAGCTTGAGTCCCGTCATGCCCACCTCTGAGGTCAGGGTCTGCAGCAGCGTCTTATCTCCTACCTCTAGTACTTGGGTATGCCTAGGCAGCATCTTTGGGGTTCCAGATCGCAGCTGCAGTCCCCGCCTCTTGCTCTCCCGTGGATTTTTGTGGTGGTTGGTGGCCGGCGGGCTTGGCTGCCTCTGGGGTCGCAAACCACTGCCGCATCCCCCCTGCGTCTGGCCCTTGTGGAGGTGGTGTTCTGCAGATTGTGAGCGAAGGCAGTTAGAGGGCCCCTGCAAGAAAGATCTCTTGGCTCTCTGACTGGCCCAGGCTTTTCTCTGGTCTCCCTTAGCTGTGTTGTCCTGGTCCCTCCAGAGTATCTTCCCAGCAGTCTACCCCAACCCTCTCCCTGAGGTCTGCCTCTGAAGTCTGAGCCTCAGCACCCAGCCCCTTCTTGCTGCGGTGGGCGTGCAAACGTCCCACNTTTAGTCTCCATGCATTTGTACTTTTTACCATTTTTTCCTGTGATTGATATCTGATCTTACAGTGCTGTGGTCAGAAAAAATGCTCACTACAACTTCAGTTTTCTTAAATATACCAAGGCTTAATTTGTGATCCCAGATGTGATATATCCTGGAAAATGTTCCGTGTGAACTTGGAAACAAACTGAATTCTACTGCTTTTCAATGGAATGGTCTATAGATATCAGTTGGAACATCTGGTCCAATGTGCTGCTTAAGGCTTGTGTTTCGTTGTTACTTTTCTGCCTGGGTGATCTGCCCACTGATGTGAGTGGTGTGCTGAAGTCCTCCACTATTGCCATGTTGCTGCTGATCTCTCCTTTTATAGCTGTTAGCATTTGCCTTCTGTGTTGAGGTGCTTCTCTGTTGGATGCGTATCTAATTGCTATATCTTCTTTGAGGGAACCCTTGATCATTATGCAGTGTCCTTCCTTGTCTCTTGTGATGGTCTTTATTTTAAAGTGTATTTTATCTAATATGAGTATTGCTACTCCTGCTTTCAATTTCCACTTGCATGGAATCTTTTTCCAGCCCCTCACTTTCAGTCTGTATGTGTCCCTAAGTCTGAAGTGGGTCTCTTGTAGACAGCTGATACATAGGTCATGTTTTTGTATCCATTCAGCCAGTCTGTGTCTTTTGGTTGGAGCATAAAATTCATTTACATTTAAGGTAATTATTGATATGTATGATCCTGTTACCATTTACTTGTTTGGGGTGTGTTTTTGTAGGACTTTTCTATCTTTTGTGTTTCCTGCCTAGAGAAATTTCTTTGTCATTTTTTGTAAAGCTGGTTTGCTGCTGCTGCTGCTGCTAAATCACTTCAGTCGTGTCTGACTCTGTGTGACCCCACAGATGGCAGCCCGCCAGGCTACGCCGTCCCTGGGATTCTCCAGGCAAGAACACTGGAGTGGGTTGCCATTTCCTTCTCCAATGCATGAAGGTGAAAAGTGAAAGTGAAGTCACTCAGTCGTGTCCAACTCTTAGTGACACCATGGACTGCAGCCTACCAGGCTCCTCCATCCATGGGATTTTCCAGGCAAGAGTACTAGAGTGGAGTGCCATTGCCTTCTCTGAAAGCTGGTTTGGTGGTGCTAAATTCTCATAATTTTTGCTTATCTGTGAAGATTTTGATTTCTCTATTGAATCTGAATGAGATCCCTGCTGGATAGAGTGATGCTGGTAGTAGGTTTTTTCTATTCATCACTTTAAGTATATCCTGCCACTCCTTTCTGGTGTGCAGTTTCTGCTGATTAATCAGTGGTTAATCTTGGGGGTTGGAGAAGACTCTTGAGAGTCCCTTGGACTACAAGGAGATCCAATCAGTCCATTCTAAAGGAGATCAGCCCTGGGTGTTCTTTGGAAGGAATGATGCTAAAGCTGAAACTCCAGTACTTTGGCCACCTGATGCGAAGAGTTGACTCATTGGAAAAGGCTCTGATGCTGGGAGAGATTGGGGGCAGGAGGAGAAGGGGACAACAGAGGATGAGATGACTGGATGGCATCACTGACTCAGTGGACGTGAGTTTGAGTGAACTGCGGGAGTTGGTGATGCACAGGGAGGCATGGCATGCTGCAGTCCATGGGGTACAAAGAGTTGAATGTGACTGAGCAACTGAACCGAATGTTATGAGGGTTTCCTTCTATGTTACTTGTTGCTTTTTCCTTGCTGCTTTTAGTATTTTTTCTTTTTAAATTTTTGCTGCCTCGATTACTATGTGTCTTAGTGTGTTTTTCTTTGCATTAATCCTGCATGAGACTCTGGGCTTCCTGGACTAGGGTGGCTACTTCCTTTCCTATCTCAGGGAAGTTTTTGACTCTGTGTGTGTGCTAGATGCTCAGTCGTGTCTGACTGTTATTGACCCCTTGGACTGTAGCCTGCCAGGCTCCCCTGATCATGGAATTCTCCAGGAAATAATACTGGAGTGGGTTGTCATTTTTTTCTCCAGGGGATCTTCCAGACCCAGGGGTTGAACCCAGGTGTCCTGCATTGTAGGCAGATTCTTTACCATCTGAGCCACCAGGGAAGCCCCATTTTGACTATAATCTCAGATCTTTTCTCAGATCCTTTCTTTCTCTCTTCTTCTGGGACTCATGATTCAAATGTTGGTGTGCCTAATGTTGTTTCAAAGATCTCTAAGACTGCTTCCATTTCCTTTCATTGTTTTCTTTATTCTGCTTTGCTTCAGTTGTTTCCACCATTCTACCTTCCAGCTCACTTATCCATTTTTCTGCCTCAGTTATTCTATTGGGCCCCTCTAGTGTATTTTTTATTTCAGTTATTGTGTTGTTCATTGCTGGTTGTCTATTCCTTATTTTTTCTAGGTCCTTCTTAAACATTTCTTCTATTTTCTTGATCTGCACCTTCATTCAATTCATCTGTGCCTCCATTGTATTTCTGAGATTTTGGATCATATTTAATGTCATTGCTATGAGTTCTTTTCCTGGTAGACTGCCCATTTCCTCTTCATTTGTTTGGTCTTGTGGGTTTTTACCATGCTCCTTCATCTGCTGCATGTTTCCCTGACTCTTCATTTTGTTTAATTTACTGTTGCTTGGGGTCTCCTTTCTGCAGCCTGCAAGGTCAGGGTTCCTCTTATTTGGGGATTCTTCCCCCAGAGGGTGTGGTTGGACCAGTGCCTTGAGGGTTTCTTAGTGAGGATAACTGGTGCCTGTGTTCTCTTGGTGGGAACTGGACCTTATTTCTCTGAAGATCAGTGCCAAGATCAGTGGGGTGTTTTGGGGTGTCTGTGAACTTCGTATGGCTTTGGGCAGCCTGTCTGCTAGGTAGGATCGTGTTCCTGATTTGCTGATTGTTTGGTGTGAAGCATCCTGCCCTGGAGCCTGCTGCCCTTTGAGTGGGACCAGGTCTTAGTGTTGAGATGGAGGCCTCTGGGAGAGCTGTTCTCAATTAAAATTCCATGAAGTTGGGAGTCCTCTGGTGGTCCAGGGAACCTGGATTTGGGTCTCCCACCTCTGAGATTCAGGGCCAACCCCTTGGTGGAGCACCAAGACTCTGCAAGCTACACAGCATAGAAGAGAAAGAAAGAGATAGAAAATAAGGGGAGGGGAGAAAAGAAAAAAAATCTAACAAAAAAGAACAGAAAGACAAAACCCCAAGACATATAGTAAAAGCAACATTAAATAGACAAGAACTCACAAAGAACTTCATGCACTCCCACCCAAAAAGAAGAGAAGAAAATACAAAAGAGAGATAATAAAAACAGGAAACAAAAGAGAAGTGAGCAACCAAACCAATAAATAAACCCTTAAATAAAAACAAACGCTGTTAAAACTATACTAGTAAAAACCAGAAAACCAAAAACATGGAAAAAATGTAATATAAGAGAAAAGTACTGTAGAAATAGGAAAAAAGTAAAGTAAAATAGATTTACGTAAAAGTAAAAGCATTAAAAAAGGAAAATGTAAGTAAAAAATTGAAAAGGAATAATAAAAACAAACAGTAATAGAATAATATGAAAAAGAAAAAAGATGGAAACCTACATAGCGAGGTGGTAATAAGAATTTCTCCTGTGGCCTCAGTTGTCAGTGTCCTTGCCATACAATTAGCTCCAACCAGTCTCCCTACTCGGGAATTCCCTCAGGATTTCTGGGTGGGTCTCTGGAACTGCTGGGGGAACTGTGCGGTCTGGTTAGACTGATCTTACTCCAGCTGTAGTTACGCCCAAGTCCACAGTCTCAAGCTGATTGTGGGGATTTAATCTCCCGATCCTATGACTGCAAGCAAATCCCCTTCCTCCTCTTGGGTCACACAGCCCCTGCCGCTCAGTTTTGGTTTGGGTCCCATCTTTGTTGGTAGGCCCCACCCAGACAAGAGAGGTGTGAAAGCGTTGGCTTCTCGGGGCTCACTTGCTCAGTTGGTCTGGGGGCAGTGAGGGGTACTGCAGACACAGCTGGGACGTGTGGGGAGTGCCTGCAGCGGGAGAGGCCTGCAGGAAGCGGCCGAAGCTTGAGTCCCGTCATGCCCACCTCTGAGGTCAGGGTCTGCAGCAGCGTCTTATCTCCTACCTCTAGTACTTGGGTATGCCTAGGCAGCATCTTTGGGGTTCCAGATCGCAGCTGCAGTCCCCACCTCTTGCTCTCCCGTGGATTTTTGTGGTGGTTGGTGGCCGGCAGGCTTGGCTGCCTCTGGGGTCGCAAACCACTGCCGCATTCCCCCTGCGTCTGGCCCTTGTGGAGGTGGTGTTCTGCAGATTGTGAGCGAAGGCAGTTAGAGGGCCCCTGCAGGAAAGATCTCTTGGCTCTCTGACTGGCCCAGGCTTTTCTCTGGTCTCCCTTAGCTGTGTTGTCCTGGTCCCTCCAGAGTATCTTCCCAGCAGTCTACCCCAACCCTCTCCCTGAGGTCTGCCTCTGAAGTCTGAGCCTCAGCACCCAGCCCCTTCTTGCTGCGGTGGGCGTGCAAACGTCCCACTGCGGAGTGCTGGTCGGCACTGATCTCTGCGGTGAATTCTCTCCACTTTGTCTTCCACGCACTTGCTGCTACACTCCCCGCCTCTGAGGTTCCGAAGGACCTTTCTGTCTCCTCCTGTAAGGGGGTTTCCGAGTGTGCAAAAACTTTTCCTCTTTCACATCTCCTTCCCTGAATTGTAGGCCTCATCCCATTTCCTTTCTCTGTTTTTTCCCTTTCTTCTCTGGCCTTACCCCATTCTGTGAAGGTCAGCTTCCTTTTCTGAAGTCTGTGGTGGTCTTGCAGCACTCAGCAGATGATCTGCAGGCGTGGTCCCATGTGTAAATGTATTCTGATGGATTTGTAGGAAGGAAGATGATTTCCGTGTCTTCTCCACCATCTTGAAAATGCCTCCGTATATTCAGTCCCTTTCTTAACTCTGGCTCTGGTGATTAGCTCAATAAATTTCAGTCTCTACTTCTGTTATAAGCGTCCAAGACTATCTGTCCCCTCTAAATAGAACTTTTGTAGTTTTTCCCAAATTCAGTTCAGGAATTTCTCATGTTCCAAATTCTTGCCATGTGAGTTCTTGCTACATGAATGTGAAAAGCAAATACATTCAATAAATATTTCTTAAAGATAGATTTAGAGACCTTCAGATATCACCGACACAATGGATATGGGTTTGGGTGGACTCCGGGAGTTGGTGATGGACAGGGAGGCCTGGAGTGCTGCAGTTCATGGGGTCGCAAAGAGTCGGACATGACTGAGTGACTGAACTGAACTGAATTGAAATTATTTTATATGCAATATACAGTTTGTATCAGTTAAGATTTTTTCAGTTCCAAAAGGCAAGAAACTTTAGACCAATCTATTTATTAAAAAGATAATTTAAAAAACCACAGGTACATGTATTTAAAGAGTGTTTTCAGAATGGCCTTAACCTAAGTGAATAAAGGCTCTGGGCTCCTCATGTTTCTTGGCTGATTCCTCTTCTGTTGTCTACAACCTCAAACACTTCCCCTAGGAAGATTGTCATAGTAACGTCAATCCAAAATTTTAAAATGTTGATTGGTAACATTGTGGTTACAAACATGAGGATGAAAACCACAGAATAAGAAATCCAAATAGCAGTACAAGTACCTGACTGCATCATGAGGTTGCCAGAATGTTATACTTCTTGGTACATTAAAAGAAACAAAGACAAGCTATAGAAATGATCCCTGAAACCTATCATATAGAAATATATGCACAATAAGGACCCACTGACAGGGAACTGTATTCAATATCTTATGATAACGTATAGTGGAAATAATCTGAAAAAGAATATATATCAATATATAACAAACACCTTGCTATATACCTGAAACTGGTATAACACTGTAAATCAACTATACTTCAATAAGTGAATAAATAAGTCAACATTAACATAAAAGGGAAATAAGAACAACTCCGTTTTTCAAAAGCTATCATTGTAAAGTTTTCCATTATTTGTTGCCAAAGTGAAGTGAAGTCACTCAGTCGTGTCCGACTCTTTGCGACCCCGTGGACTATAGCCCACCAAGCTTCTCCATCCATGGAATTCTCCAGGCAAGAATACTGGAGTGGGTTGCCATTTTCTTCTCCAGGGGATCTTCCCAACCCAGGGATCGAACCTGGGTTTCCCACATTGTAGGCAGACATTTTAACCTCTGAGCTACCAGGGAAGCCCATTTGTTGCCAAACACAGTCCTTAACTGAGAGCTGCTGAAAAGCCATAATACAAAGACTGACTCAAATTGTCTCAGTAAATAGAGCCATAACCACCCCAGTGCTCCGCAGGAGCTGGAATTGGCATGGAACTTTTGGACAAAGCTTATAAAACCATACTAGGTGGACATTGTAGGTGTTTTATTTTTAGGACTTCTGGAAGGTCAGATCTTCTTATTGCAATTAAGTTTCTGTCTAGGAAAGGAAAGTAGGGATTTGGGAATGTAATTGAGGCGTGAAGTTCAGAATTTCCTCCCTGAAGGAGTGGTTCTGTCCCATGGAGTCACGTGTGAACAGTATAAATGAGAATGGAGAGAGTCAATGACTGATTCTATTTGGTTGGCCTCTAGGTCATTTCGGCTGTGGCTCATACAGCCCAGAGAAGACAGCCTAAAGAAAATCCAAGGTGGCCACCACTTACAAAGTTCCCTGCCCATGTCTAATTAATGACTCTGCAGTTCATATAAATGAGAGATTTTACACTGACCACGCAGCTGTAATTGGGCATTTCACTGTCTTTTCTGTGCAAAAATGGCTATGTTCATCCTGTGGAGTGGAATAAGATGATTACCCTCACTCTTGTTGCATAATAGTTATCCCATCAATAAAACATGGTTTCACATCTTTCAAGGTGAGCTAAAGTACTAACATTTACTTTGAAACAAAAAGGAGGTACTTTAAAGCCTTTCTATATAAAATACTCTAAGTCTTTTAAATGAGTAGGGTTTCTAAATTTCTCTCTTGATAAGTTATAGTTAATATAAGGCTGAGATGAGTAAATAGTAGCTTTGTAAAAGGAGAATATTGAACCAGAAATCTCTCCCTCTTCACTTGCACATTGATTGTGAAAATGGCTGTGACTCTTTTCCTCTTCCAGTGTCCATGCCCTTTACAAGGTGGCATTGTCACTTCTCTCATAAAGTTGGGGCTTAGAGCCCACTTATGGCAGTTTTAAGATATAGTCTCAAGTCTCCTTTCTCCTGAATAAGGACGTGATAAAAGGAGCTGGCAGAAGTGATGCTATACCAGTTTCTGGGCCAAGCCTTAAGAAACTAGCAACTTTCCATTTCCAGTCTCTTAGGATCCATCTCCCATGATTCAAGAAGTGTAACCTGCCCACTGAGAGTCTCACCTGGAGAGGAATTTGCCAGTCATGGGACGGGGCCATCTTGGAAGTGGATCCTTCAGCCTTAGTCTAGCTGACATCTAGTGGAGCAGAGATGAATTGTCCCCACTGGACTCTGGCCAAATGACAGATTGGTGAGTAAAATAATGAATTGTGTTTTAAACTAGTTAGTTTTGTAGTGATTTGTTATATAGAAATATAGATAACTGAACTGTTTCCTTTGAGTAGGAGTTGGCTGGCCAATAAAATGTGGGAGAGGTGATGTCTAGCTTACACCGAATCGTAACAGGCCTTAGGAGCATCTCGTTCCATCTTGGTATCCTGCCTGCTGGAGGATAAGGGACTTCTGTCCAGCTGCTCTTTGCCGCAGTCAACAGGCCAGTAACCACGCTGCCTCTAGAAATGTGAAAACTTCTTGGACCAGTCCACCTCCCCGTGACCAATGGCAGATGCGTGAGCAAGCTAGTCAGGATCCACCAAGTCTGGCCCAGTGCAGAGCATCGTGATGTTTCTCTTACCTGAGTAGTCTTGGCCTCAACCATGAGCGCAGGAGAGGAGAGCCAGCGCATCCCCCAGCGGGCCCTCCTTCACACACTTAGAACTAGTCAGTGCCAAACTCCAGCCGTGGCGCACGTCTGCTAGGGAGTGACATGAGCATATGTGGAATGACAAATGATAAGATAAGGAAAAGAATATTTTGGGAGGCCAAACTGAAGTAATAACTTTAAATAACTGTTAGTATAAGAATGAATTTGAAAACAAGATACACACAATAAAATGCAACATAGCACTGAAAATGAGTAAACGAAAACTACATGTATGAGAGAAAATCTCACTAACATAATATTGAATGAAAAAATCAACTTGGATAGCAAACTGAAGCATTTTTCTATAAGGCATCTTTTTTTTTTAAGCCTGTGGTCCTGTAATCCGACTGCATGGGAAGCTGCATGGGAAACGGTAGTGATCATAGCTTATTTGATCGTTGGAGTACAGACTCTATCTGTTCTGTTCAGTCGCTCAGTCGTGTCTGACTCTGTGTGACCCCATGAACTGCAGCACATCAGGCCTCGCTGTCCATCACCAACTCCCGGAGTTTACCCAAACTCATGTCCATTGAGTTGGTGATGCCATCGAACTATCTCATCCTCTGTCGTTCCCTTCTTCTCCTGCCCCCAG
>SJYW01007085.1:690867-735918 GCA_006410735.1 Raphicerus campestris | reverse complement strand
TGGACGTGAGTTTGAGTGAACTGCGGGAGTTGGTGATGCACAGGGAGGCATGGCATGCTGCAGTCCATGGGGTACAAAGAGTTGAATGTGACTGAGCAACTGAACCGAATGTTATGAGGGTTTCCTTCTATGTTACTTGTTGCTTTTTCCTTGCTGCTTTTAGTATTTTTTCTTTTTAAATTTTTGCTGCCTCGATTACTATGTGTCTTAGTGTGTTTTTCTTTGCATTAATCCTGCATGAGACTCTGGGCTTCCTGGACTAGGGTGGCTACTTCCTTTCCTATCTCAGGGAAGTTTTTGACTCTGTGTGTGTGCTAGATGCTCAGTCGTGTCTGACTGTTATTGACCCCTTGGACTGTAGCCTGCCAGGCTCCCCTGATCATGGAATTCTCCAGGAAATAATACTGGAGTGGGTTGTCATTTTTTTCTCCAGGGGATCTTCCAGACCCAGGGGTTGAACCCAGGTGTCCTGCATTGTAGGCAGATTCTTTACCATCTGAGCCACCAGGGAAGCCCCATTTTGACTATAATCTCAGATCTTTTCTCAGATCCTTTCTTTCTCTCTTCTTCTGGGACTCATGATTCAAATGTTGGTGTGCCTAATGTTGTTTCAAAGATCTCTAAGACTGCTTCCATTTCCTTTCATTGTTTTCTTTATTCTGCTTTGCTTCAGTTGTTTCCACCATTCTACCTTCCAGCTCACTTATCCATTTTTCTGCCTCAGTTATTCTATTGGGCCCCTCTAGTGTATTTTTTATTTCAGTTATTGTGTTGTTCATTGCTGGTTGTCTATTCTTTATTTTTTCTAGGTCCTTCTTAAACATTTCTTCTATTTTCTTGATCTGCACCTTCATTCAATTCATCTGTGCCTCCATTGTATTTCTGAGATTTTGGATCATATTTAATGTCATTGCTATGAGTTCTTTTCCTGGTAGACTGCCCATTTCCTCTTCATTTGTTTGGTCTTGTGGGTTTTTACCATGCTCCTTCATCTGCTGCATGTTTCCCTGACTCTTCATTTTGTTTAATTTACTGTTGCTTGGGGTCTCCTTTCTGCAGCCTGCAAGGTCAGGGTTCCTCTTATTTGGGGATTCTTCCCCCAGAGGGTGTGGTTGGACCAGTGCCTTGAGGGTTTCTTAGTGAGGATAACTGGTGCCTGTGTTCTCTTGGTGGGAACTGGACCTTATTTCTCTGAAGATCAGTGCCAAGATCAGTGGGGTGTTTTGGGGTGTCTGTGAACTTCGTATGGCTTTGGGCAGCCTGTCTGCTAGGTAGGATCGTGTTCCTGATTTGCTGATTGTTTGGTGTGAAGCATCCTGCTCTGGAGCCTGCTGCCCTTTGAGTGGGACCAGGTCTTAGTGTTGAGATGGAGGCCTCTGGGAGAGCTGTTCTCAATTAAAATTCCATGAAGTTGGGAGTCCTCTGGTGGTCCAGGGAACCTGGATTTGGGTCTCCCACCTCTGAGATTCAGGGCCAACCCCTTGGTGGAGCACCAAGACTCTGCAAGCTACACAGCATAGAAGAGAAAGAAAGAGATAGAAAATAAGGGGAGGGGAGAAAAGAAAAAAAATCTAACAAAAAAGAACAGAAAGACAAAACCCCAAGACATATAGTAAAAGCAACATTAAATAGACAAGAACTCACAAAGAACTTCATGCACTCCCACCCAAAAAGAAGAGAAGAAAATACAAAAGAGAGATAATAAAAACAGGAAACAAAAGAGAAGTGAGCAACCAAACCAATAAATAAACCCTTAAATAAAAACAAACGCTGTTAAAACTATACTAGTAAAAACCAGAAAACCAAAAACATGGAAAAAATGTAATATAAGAGAAAAGTACTGTAGAAATAGGAAAAAAGTAAAGTAAAATAGATTTACGTAAAAGTAAAAGCATTAAAAAAGGAAAATGTAAGTAAAAAATTGAAAAGGAATAATAAAAACAAACAGTAATAGAATAATATGAAAAAGAAAAAAGATGGAAACCTACATAGCGAGGTGGTAATAAGAATTTCTCCTGTGGCCTCAGTTGTCAGTGTCCTTGCCATACAATTAGCTCCAACCAGTCTCCCTACTCGGGAATTCCCTCAGGATTTCTGGGTGGGTCTCTGGAACTGCTGGGGAAACTGTGCGGTCTGGTTAGACTGGTCTGGTTAGACTCCAGCTGTAGTTACGCCCAAGTCCACAGTCTCAAGCTGATTGTGGGGATTTAATCTCCCGATCCTATGACTGCAAGCAAATCCCCTTCCTCCTCTTGGGTCACACAGCCCCTGCCGCTCAGTTTTGGTTTGGGTCCCGTCTTTGTTGGTAGGCCCCACCCAGACAAGAGAGGGGTGAGAGCATTGGCTTCTCAGGGCTCACTTGCTCAGTTGGTCTGGGGGCAGTGAGGGGTACTGCAGACACAGCTGGGACGTGTGGGGAGTGCCTGCAGCGGGAGAGGCCTGCAGGAAGCGGCCGAAGCTTGAGTCCCGTCATGCCCACCTCTGAGGTCAGGGTCTGCAGCAGCGTCTTATCTCCTACCTCTAGTACTTGGGTATGCCTAGGCAGCATCTTTGGGGTTCCAGATCGCAGCTGCAGTCCCCGCCTCTTGCTCTCCCGTGGATTTTTGTGGTGGTTGGTGGCCGGCGGGCTTGGCTGCCTCTGGGGTCGCAAACCACTGCCGCATCCCCCCTGCGTCTGGCCCTTGTGGAGGTGGTGTTCTGCAGATTGTGAGCGAAGGCAGTTAGAGGGGCCCTGCAAGAAAGATCTCTTAGCTCTCTGACTGGCCCAGGCTTTTCTCTGGTCTCCCTCAGCTGTGTTGTCCTGGTCCCTCCAGAGTATCTTCCCAGCAGTCTACCCCAACCCTCTCCCTGAGGTCTGCCTCTGAAGTCTGAGCCTCAGCACCCAGCCCCTTCTTGCTGCGGTGGGCGTGCAAACGTCCCACTGCGGAGTGCTGGTCGGCACTGATCTCTGCGGTGAATTCTCTCCACTTTGTCTTCCACGCACTTGCTGCTACACTCCCCACCTCTGAGGTTCCGAAGGACCTTTCTGTCTCCTCCTGTAAGGGGGTTTCCGAGTGTGCAAAAACTTTTCCTCTTTCACATCTCCTTCCCTGAATTGTAGGCCTCATCCCATTTCCTTTCTCTGTTTTTTCCCTTTCTTCTCTGGCCTTACCCCATTCTGTGAAGGTCAGCTTCCTTTTCTGAAGTCTGTGGTGGTCTTGCAGCACTCAGCAGATGATCTGCAGGCGTGGTCCCATGTGTAAATGTATTCTGATGGATTTGTAGGAAGGAAGATGATTTCCGTGTCTTCTCCACCATCTTGAAAATGCCTCCGTATATTCAGTCCCTTTCTTAACTCTGGCTCTGGTGATTAGCTCAATAAATTTCAGTCTCTACTTCTGTTATAAGCGTCCAAGACTATCTGTCCCCTCTAAATAGAACTTTTGTAGTTTTTCCCAAATTCAGTTCAGGAATTTCTCATGTTCCAAATTCTTGCCATGTGAGTTCTTGCTACATGAATGTGAAAAGCAAATACATTCAATAAATATTTCTTAAAGATAGATTTAGAGACCTTCAGATATCACCGACACAATGGATATGGGTTTGGGTGGACTCCGGGAGTTGGTGATGGACAGGGAGGCCTGGAGTGCTGCAGTTCATGGGGTCGCAAAGAGTCGGACATGACTGAGTGACTGAACTGAACTGAATTGAAATTATTTTATATGCAATATACAGTTTGTATCAGTTAAGATTTTTTCAGTTCCAAAAGGCAAGAAACTTTAGACCAATCTATTTATTAAAAAGATAATTTAAAAAACCACAGGTACATGTATTTAAAGAGTGTTTTCAGAATGGCCTTAACCTAAGTGAATAAAGGCTCTGGGCTCCTCATGTTTCTTGGCTGATTCCTCTTCTGTTGTCTACAACCTCAAACACTTCCCCTAGGAAGATTGTCATAGTAACGTCAATCCAAAATTTTAAAATGTNATGGCCTTAACCTAAGTGAATAAAGGCTCTGGGCTCCTCATGTTTCTTGGCTGATTCCTCTTCTGTTGTCTACAACCTCAAACACTTCCCCTGGGAAGATTGTCATAGTAACTTCAATCCAAAATTTTAAAATGTTGATTGGTAACATTGTGGTTACAAACATGAGGATGAAAACCACAGAATAAGAAATCCAAATAGCAGTACAAGTACCTGATTGCATCATGAGGTTGCCAGAATGTTATACTTCTTGGTACATTAAAAGAAACAAAAACAAGCTATAGAAATGATCCCTGAAACCTATCATATAGAAATATATGCACAATAAGGACCCACTGACAGGGAACTGTATTCAATATCTTATGATAACGTATAGTGGAAATAATCTGAAAAAGAATATATATCAATATATAACAAACACCTTGCTATATGCCTGAAACTGGTATAACACTGTAAATCAACTATACTTCAATAAGTGAATAAATAAGTCAACATTAACATAAAAGGGAAATAAGAACAACTCCGTTTTTCAAAAGCTATCATTGTAAAGTTTTCCATTATTTGTTGCCAAAGTGAAGTGAAGTCACTCAGTCGTGTCCGACTCTTTGCGACCCCGTGGACTATAGCCCACCAAGCTTCTCCATCCATGGAATTCTCCAGGCAAGAATACTGGAGTGGGTTGCCATTTTCTTCTCCAGGGGATCTTCCCAACCCAGGGATCGAACCTGGGTTTCCCACATTGTAGGCAGACATTTTAACCTCTGAGCTACCAGGGAAGCCCATTTGTTGCCAAACACAGTCCTTAACTGAGAGCTGCTGAAAAGCCATAATACAAAGACTGACTCAAATTGTCTCAGTAAATAGAGCCATAACCACCCCAGTGCTCCGCAGGAGCTGGAATTGGCATGGAACTTTTGGACAAAGCTTATAAAACCATACTAGGTGGACATTGTAGGTGTTTTATTTTTAGGACTTCTGGAAGGTCAGATCTTCTTATTGCAATTAAGTTTCTGTCTAGGAAAGGAAAGTAGGGATTTGGGAATGTAATTGAGGCGTGAAGTTCAGAATTTCCTCCCTGAAGGAGTGGTTCTGTCCCATGGAGTCACGTGTGAACAGTATAAATGAGAATGGAGAGAGTCAATGACTGATTCTATTTGGTTGGCCTCTAGGTCATTTCGGCTGTGGCTCATACAGCCCAGAGAAGACAGCCTAAAGAAAATCCAAGGTGGCCACCACTTACAAAGTTCCCTGCCCATGTCTAATTAATGACTCTGCAGTTCATATAAATGAGAGATTTTACACTGACCACGCAGCTGTAATTGGGCATTTCACTGTCTTTTCTGTGCAAAAATGGCTATGTTCATCCTGTGGAGTGGAATAAGATGATTACCCTCACTCTTGTTGCATAATAGTTATCCCATCAATAAAACATGGTTTCACATCTTTCAAGGTGAGCTAAAGTACTAACATTTACTTTGAAACAAAAAGGAGGTACTTTAAAGCCTTTCTATATAAAATACTCTAAGTCTTTTAAATGAGTAGGGTTTCTAAATTTCTCTCTTGATAAGTTGTAGTTAATATAAGGCTGAGATGAGTAAATAGTAGCTTTGTAAAAGGAGAATATTGAACCAGAAATCTCTCCCTCTTCACTTGCACATTGATTGTGAAAATGGCTGTGACTCTTTTCCTCTTCCAGTGTCCATGCCCTTTACAAGGTGGCATTGTCACTTCTCTCATAAAGTTGGGGCTTAGAGCCCACTTATGGCAGTTTTAAGATATAGTCTCAAGTCTCCTTTCTCCTGAATAAGGACGTGATAAAAGGAGCTGGCAGAAGTGATGCTATACCAGTTTCTGGGCCAAGCCTTAAGAAACTAGCAACTTTCCATTTCCAGTCTCTTAGGATCCATCTCCCATGATTCAAGAAGTGTAACCTGCCCACTGAGAGTCTCACCTGGAGAGGAATTTGCCAGTCATGGGACGGGGCCATCTTGGAAGTGGATCCTTCAGCCTTAGTCTAGCTGACATCTAGTGGAGCAGAGATGAATTGTCCCCACTGGACTCTGGCCAAATGACAGATTGGTGAGTAAAATAATGAATTGTGTTTTAAACTAGTTAGTTTTGTAGTGATTTGTTATATAGAAATATAGATAACTGAACTGTTTCCTTTGAGTAGGAGTTGGCTGGCCAATAAAATGTGGGAGAGGTGATGTCTAGCTTACACCGAATCGTAACAGGCCTTAGGAGCATCTCGTTCCATCTTGGTATCCTGCCTGCTGGAGGATAAGGGACTTCTGTCCAGCTGCTCTTTGCCGCAGTCAACAGGCCAGTAACCACGCTGCCTCTAGAAATGTGAAAACTTCTTGGACCAGTCCACCTCCCCGTGACCAATGGCAGATGCGTGAGCAAGCTAGTCAGGATCCACCAAGTCTGGCCCAGTGCAGAGCATCGTGATGTTTCTCTTACCTGAGTAGTCTTGGCCTCAACCATGAGCGCAGGAGAGGAGAGCCAGCGCATCCCCCAGCGGGCCCTCCTTCACACACTTAGAACTAGTCAGTGCCAAACTCCAGCCGTGGCGCACGTCTGCTAGGGAGTGACATGAGCATATGTGGAATGACAAATGATAAGATAAGGAAAAGAATATTTTGGGAGGCCAAACTGAAGTAATAACTTTAAATAACTGTTAGTATAAGAATGAATTTGAAAACAAGATACACACAATAAAATGCAACATAGCACTGAAAATGAGTAAACGAAAACTACATGTATGAGAGAAAATCTCACTAACATAATATTGAATGAAAAAATCAACTTGGATAGCAAACTGAAGCATTTTTCTATAAGGCATCTTTTTTTTTTAAGCCTGTGGTCCTGTAATCCGACTGCATGGGAAGCTGCATGGGAAACGGTAGTGATCATAGCTTATTTGATCGTTGGAGTACAGACTCTATCTGTTCTGTTCAGTCGCTCAGTCGTGTCTGACTCTGTGTGACCCCATGAACTGCAGCACATCAGGCCTCGCTGTCCATCACCAACTCCCGGAGTTTACCCAAACTCATGTCCATTGAGTTGGTGATGCCATCGAACTATCTCATCCTCTGTCGTTCCCTTCTTCTCCTGCCCCCAGTCCCTCCCAGAATCAGGGTCTTTTCCAATAAATCAGCTCTTTCCATCAGGTGGTCAAAGGATTGGAGTTTCATCTTCAGCATCAGTCCTTCCAATGAATATTCAGGACTGATTTCCTTCAGAATGGACTGGTTGGATCTCCTTGCAGTCCAAGGAACTCTCAAGAGTCTTCTCCAACACCACAGTTCAAAAGCATCAATTCTTCAGCGCTCAGCTTTCTTTATAGTCCAACTCTCACATCCATACATGACCATTGGAAAAACCATAGCCTTGACTAGATGGACCTTTGTTGGCATAGTAATGTCTCTGCTTTTCAATATGCTATCTAGGTTGGTCATAACTTTCCTTCCAAGGAGTAAGCATCTTTTAATTTCATGGCTTTATCTGTAATGTTATGTAATAACATTTACAACATTTCATCAAATTTATTCCTATAAAAATAAAGCTTACACCTAATAAACCATCTGTCACAATCAATGAGCTGTTGATATTTTAAGAGAGAATAATTAGTGACCAACTTGGGATGTATACAAATAGGCATATCAGTGATGTTAGACTTTAGCTTTTATTTCATCAGTTTTATGAACATTACTCAGAATTAGACTGTAATAAGATTTTCAGAAATTTTATGCAGTGTATTTATTTCAAGTGTTCAAAATGTATTTGTCTTCTATTCCCAAGGCCTCAGGGTCTACATAGTTTACTTCCAGCCCAGTCAGTGCCTCTGGGAACTGAAGCACACCAGGGCTAACGCCAGTTTATTCCTGAGATTCTCCTCACAGAGCTGACATAGGCTTTTTAAATCTTGACTCATACTTCCCTGTAGGTTGCCTCTGGAATTGTGACCTTCACGCTGCAGAAGCGCTCTGAGATCTCCAAGAGCTGTGCTCACACCAGCGCGGGGCATGTCCCTCAGGGAGGTGAGTGCTGTCCCCGCCTGCCGTCCTCCACGTCTGGTCTGCGGCTGCATGTAGCCCCTCTGAAAGCTGCTCAGTGGGGTTCTTCCTTCCTCCATGGTTTTGCTTTTGCCGTAGGTTCAGTGAGGTTGCTGCCTCTCTGTGGGGGTGCATACATCTGTGACCTTTGACCTGACACTTTGCAGTGCCTGCTGCTGTGGGAGGAGCGCATGTCCTGCTCTCACCCTGAACATGGGCTCCGCTGGGCGACTAGGGTGACGTGAGGTGAGCTGGCTGGCCTGAAAGAGCCAGTTCTCTTGTTCTTTTGTCATCACTCTGGGAAAAAGTTGTCTCAAATAGCCTCTGGTTCAAAGGTAGAGCAGATCTGAACCCGCTCGTGTTGAGACAGAGCCACTCTAGCTGACTTGCACAGCTTTGAGTATAAAAGATAAATGTTGCTGAAAGTACGATTTGGTGGGGGCTGGTGTGGGGGATGGCGGTTGTTACGCAGCAAACACTGACTAATGTCACTCAGAGCCAAGTAATTCCAGTGAGCTGAGTAACTTTGGTAAGTCTCTCCAACAAATATCTCAGACAGCTATTTCACAATATTAAAATAAATTGAAGATATTCTATAGATGTAATAAGTATGCTATTTCATCTTTTAATGTAACTTTTAATATAATATGTATTTGAATTTCTCCTTAGATGTTTATAGGCATTTTGTTTCTTTTCTGTTGTCAATGTGTAATTGTCAACAATTTAAAAACATCATTCCCATACCAATATAGAGTGAACACATGTCACCAATTTAATTAACTCATTAATGAGGGAACAAATGAGATGGTAAAACTGGTTCCAAGAGCATATAAGGGAAAATTATTTCTGGGCATTCAAAAAAGATTGTTAAAAGAAAGTTGCTAGGTTACATACAAAATTGGTTAATTGTCTACAGAATGAGGAAACATTAACCTTTGGGGCTTTCTTTTCTTCTGGACTGTGGAAATCAACCACATAGACAAAGATTATTATTCAGATCTTGGTATAGCAAGGGAGTCAGCCATATTACTCATATTTTGGAAGAAACTCAATGGCAGACCACAGAGGAAGAAGCCTTTACAGTAGAAGCGATGAAGAGCTCTGGGTGTGCCCTGACAGATAGTGCAGCCTAGGTGGGCTAAACAGAGGCAGGGCATCCTATGTGGTTGGTGGGGTGTATATTTGACAATTGCACTCATCTCACACACTAGCAAAGTAATGCTCAAAATTCTCCAAGCCAGACTTCAGCAATACGTGAACCGTGAACTTCCAGATGTTTAAGATGGATTTAGAAAAGGCAGAGGAACCAGAGATCAAATTACCAACATCCATTGGATCATCGAAAAAGCAAGAGAGTTCCAGAAAAACATCTCCTTCTGCTTTATTGACTATGCCAAAGCCTTTCACTCTGTGGATCACAACAAACTGTGGAAAATTCTTCAAGAGATCGGAATACCAGACCATCTGACCTGCCTCCTGAGAAATCTGTATGCAGGTCAAGAAGCAGCAGTTAGAACTGGACATGGAACAACAGGCTGGTTCCAAATAGAGAAAGGAGTATGTCAAGGCTGTATATTGTCACCCTGCTTATTTAACTTATATGCAGAGTACATCATGGGAAATGCTGGGCTGGATGAAGCACAAGCTGGAAACAAGATTACTTGGAGAAATATCAATAACCTCAGATATGCAGATGACACCACCTTTATGGCAGAAAATGAAGAATTAAAAAGCCTCTTGATGAAAGTGATAGAGGAGAGTGAACAAGTTGGCTTAAAGCTCATCATTCAAAAAACAAAGATCNTTGTGGAGGTGGTGTTCTGCAGATTGTGAGCGAAGGCAGTTAGAGGGCCCCTGCAGGAAAGATCTCTTGGCTCTCTGACTGGCCCAGGCTTTTCTCTGGTCTCCCTTAGCTGTGTTGTCCTGGTCCCTCCAGAGTATCTTCCCAGCAGTCTACCCCAACCCTCTCCCTGAGGTCTGCCTCTGAAGTCTGAGCCTCAGCACCCAGCCCCTTCTTGCTGCGGTGGGCGTGCAAACGTCCCACTGCGGAGTGCTGGTCGGCACTGATCTCTGCGGTGAATTCTCTCCACTTTGTCTTCCACGCACTTGCTGCTACACTCCCCACCTCTGAGGTTCCGAAGGACCTTTCTGTCTCCTCCTGTAAGGGGGTTTCCGAGTGTGCAAAAACTTTTCCTCTTTCACATCTCCTTCCCTGAATTGTAGGCCTCATCCCATTTCCTTTCTCTGTTTTTTCCCTTTCTTCTCTGGCCTTACCCCATTCTGTGAAGGTCAGCTTCCTTTTCTGAAGTCTGTGGTGGTCTTGCAGCACTCAGCAGATGATCTGCAGGCGTGGTCCCATGTGTAAATGTATTCTGATGGATTTGTAGGAAGGAAGATGATTTCCGTGTCTTCTCCACCATCTTGAAAATGCCTCCGTATATTCAGTCCCTTTCTTAACTCTGGCTCTGGTGATTAGCTCAATAAATTTCAGTCTCTACTTCTGTTATAAGCGTCCAAGACTATCTGTCCCCTCTAAATAGAACTTTTGTAGTTTTTCCCAAATTCAGTTCAGGAATTTCTCATGTTCCAAATTCTTGCCATGTGAGTTCTTGCTACATGAATGTGAAAAGCAAATACATTCAATAAATATTTCTTAAAGATAGATTTAGAGACCTTCAGATATCACCGACACAATGGATATGGGTTTGGGTGGACTCCGGGAGTTGGTGATGGACAGGGAGGCCTGGAGTGCTGCAGTTCATGGGGTCGCAAAGAGTCGGACATGACTGAGTGACTGAACTGAACTGAATTGAAATTATTTTATATGCAATATACAGTTTGTATCAGTTAAGATTTTTTCAGTTCCAAAAGGCAAGAAACTTTAGACCAATCTATTTATTAAAAAGATAATTTAAAAAACCACAGGTACATGTATTTAAAGAGTGTTTTCAGAATGGCCTTAACCTAAGTGAATAAAGGCTCTGGGCTCCTCATGTTTCTTGGCTGATTCCTCTTCTGTTGTCTACAACCTCAAACACTTCCCCTGGGAAGATTGTCATAGTAACTTCAATCCAAAATTTTAAAATGTTGATTGGTAACATTGTGGTTACAAACATGAGGATGAAAACCACAGAATAAGAAATCCAAATAGCAGTACAAGTACCTGACTGCATCATGAGGTTGCCAGAATGTTATACTTCTTGGTACATTAAAAGAAACAAAGACAAGCTATAGAAATGATCCCTGAAACCTATCATATAGAAATATATGCACAATAAGGACCCACTGACAGGGAACTGTATTCAATATCTTATGATAACGTATAGTGGAAATAATCTGAAAAAGAATATATATCAATATATAACAAACACCTTGCTATATACCTGAAACTGGTATAACACTGTAAATCAACTATACTTCAATAAGTGAATAAATAAGTCAACATTAACATAAAAGGGAAATAAGAACAACTCCGTTTTTCAAAAGCTATCATTGTAAAGTTTTCCATTATTTGTTGCCAAAGTGAAGTGAAGTCACTCAGTCGTGTCCGACTCTTTGCGACCCCGTGGACTATAGCCCACCAAGCTTCTCCATCCATGGAATTCTCCAGGCAAGAATACTGGAGTGGGTTGCCATTTTCTTCTCCAGGGGATCTTCCCAACCCAGGGATCGAACCTGGGTTTCCCACATTGTAGGCAGACATTTTAACCTCTGAGCTACCAGGGAAGCCCATTTGTTGCCAAACACAGTCCTTAACTGAGAGCTGCTGAAAAGCCATAATACAAAGACTGACTCAAATTGTCTCAGTAAATAGAGCCATAACCACCCCAGTGCTCCGCAGGAGCTGGAATTGGCATGGAACTTTTGGACAAAGCTTATAAAACCATACTAGGTGGACATTGTAGGTGTTTTATTTTTAGGACTTCTGGAAGGTCAGATCTTCTTATTGCAATTAAGTTTCTGTCTAGGAAAGGAAAGTAGGGATTTGGGAATGTAATTGAGGCGTGAAGTTCAGAATTTCCTCCCTGAAGGAGTGGTTCTGTCCCATGGAGTCACGTGTGAACAGTATAAATGAGAATGGAGAGAGTCAATGACTGATTCTATTTGGTTGGCCTCTAGGTCATTTCGGCTGTGGCTCATACAGCCCAGAGAAGACAGCCTAAAGAAAATCCAAGGTGGCCACCACTTACAAAGTTCCCTGCCCATGTCTAATTAATGACTCTGCAGTTCATATAAATGAGAGATTTTACACTGACCACGCAGCTGTAATTGGGCATTTCACTGTCTTTTCTGTGCAAAAATGGCTATGTTCATCCTGTGGAGTGGAATAAGATGATTACCCTCACTCTTGTTGCATAATAGTTATCCCATCAATAAAACATGGTTTCACATCTTTCAAGGTGAGCTAAAGTACTAACATTTACTTTGAAACAAAAAGGAGGTACTTTAAAGCCTTTCTATATAAAATACTCTAAGTCTTTTAAATGAGTAGGGTTTCTAAATTTCTCTCTTGATAAGTTGTAGTTAATATAAGGCTGAGATGAGTAAATAGTAGCTTTGTAAAAGGAGAATATTGAACCAGAAATCTCTCCCTCTTCACTTGCACATTGATTGTGAAAATGGCTGTGACTCTTTTCCTCTTCCAGTGTCCATGCCCTTTACAAGGTGGCATTGTCACTTCTCTCATAAAGTTGGGGCTTAGAGCCCACTTATGGCAGTTTTAAGATATAGTCTCAAGTCTCCTTTCTCCTGAATAAGGACGTGATAAAAGGAGCTGGCAGAAGTGATGCTATACCAGTTTCTGGGCCAAGCCTTAAGAAACTAGCAACTTTCCATTTCCAGTCTCTTAGGATCCATCTCCCATGATTCAAGAAGTGTAACCTGCCCACTGAGAGTCTCACCTGGAGAGGAATTTGCCAGTCATGGGACGGGGCCATCTTGGAAGTGGATCCTTCAGCCTTAGTCTAGCTGACATCTAGTGGAGCAGAGATGAATTGTCCCCACTGGACTCTGGCCAAATGACAGATTGGTGAGTAAAATAATGAATTGTGTTTTAAACTAGTTAGTTTTGTAGTGATTTGTTATATAGAAATATAGATAACTGAACTGTTTCCTTTGAGTAGGAGTTGGCTGGCCAATAAAATGTGGGAGAGGTGATGTCTAGCTTACACCGAATCGTAACAGGCCTTAGGAGCATCTCGTTCCATCTTGGTATCCTGCCTGCTGGAGGATAAGGGACTTCTGTCCAGCTGCTCTTTGCCGCAGTCAACAGGCCAGTAACCACGCTGCCTCTAGAAATGTGAAAACTTCTTGGACCAGTCCACCTCCCCGTGACCAATGGCAGATGCGTGAGCAAGCTAGTCAGGACCCACCAAGCCTGGCCCAGTGTAGAGCATCGTGATGTTTCTCTTACCTGAGTAGTCTTGGCCTCAACCATGAGCGCAGGAGAGGAGAGCCAGCGCATCCCCCAGCGGGCCCTCCTTCACACACTTAGAACTAGTCAGTGCCAAACTCCAGCCGTGGCGCACGTCTGCTAGGGAGTGACATGAGCATATGTGGAATGACAAATGATAAGATAAGGAAAAGAATATTTTGGGAGGCCAAACTGAAGTAATAACTTTAAATAACTATTAGTATAAGAATGAATTTGAAAACAAGATACACACAATGAAATGCAATATAGCACTGAAAATGAGTAAACGAAAACTACATGTATGAGAGAAAATCTCACTAACATAATATTGAATGAAAAAATCAACTTGGATAGCAAACTGAAGCATTTTTCTATAAGGCATCTTTTTTTTTAAGCCTGTGGTCCTGTAATCCGACACTGATAAGCTGCATGGGAAAAGGTAGTGATCATAGCTTATTTGATCGTTGGAGTCCAGACTGTATCTGTTCTGTTCAGTCTCTCAGTCGTGTCTGACTCTGTGTGACCCCATGAACTGCAGCACATCAGGCCTCGCTGTCCATCACCAACTCCCGGAGTTTACCCAAACTCATGTCCATTGAGTTGGTGATGCCATCGAACTATCTCATCCTCTGTCGTTCCCTTCTTCTCCTGCCCCCAGTCCCTCCCAGAATCAGGGTCTTTTCCAATAAATCAGCTCTTTCCATCAGGTGGTCAAAGGATTGGAGTTTCATCTTCAGCATCAGTCCTTCCAATGAATATTCAGGACTGATTTCCTTCAGAATGGACTGGTTGGATCTCCTTGCAGTCCAAGGAACTCTCAAGAGTCTTCTCCAACACCACAGTTCAAAAGCATCAATTCTTCAGCGCTCAGCTTTCTTTATAGTCCAACTCTCACATCCATACATGACCATTGGAAAAACCATAGCCTTGACTAGATGGACCTTTGTTGGCATAGTAATGTCTCTGCTTTTCAATATGCTATCTAGGTTGGTCATAACTTTCCTTCCAAGGAGTAAGCATCTTTTAATTTCATGGCTTTATCTGTAATGTTATGTAATAACATTTACAACATTTCATCAAATTTATTCCTATAAAAATAAAGCTTACACCTAATAAACCATCTGTCACAATCAATGAGCTGTTGATATTTTAAGAGAGAATAATTAGTGACCAACTTGGGATGTATACAAATAGGCATATCAGTGATGTTAGACTTTAGCTTTTATTTCATCAGTTTTATGAACATTACTCAGAATTAGACTGTAATAAGATTTTCAGAAATTTTATGCAGTGTATTTATTTCAAGTGTTCAAAATGTATTTGTCTTCTATTCCCAAGGCCTCAGGGTCTACATAGTTTACTTCCAGCCCAGTCAGTGCCTCTGGGAACTGAAGCACACCAGGGCTAACGCCAGTTTATTCCTGAGATTCTCCTCACAGAGCTGACATAGGCTTTTTAAATCTTGACTCATACTTCCCTGTAGGTTGCCTCTGGAATTGTGACCTTCACGCTGCAGAAGCGCTCTGAGATCTCCAAGAGCTGTGCTCACACCAACGCGGGGCATGTCCCTCAGGGAGGTGAGTGCTGTCCCCGCCTGCCGTCCTCCACGTCTGGTCTGCGGCTGCATGTAGCCCCTCTGAAAGCTGCTCAGTGGGGTTCTTCCTTCCTCCATGGTTTTGCTTTTGCCGTAGGTTCAGTGAGGTTGCTGCCTCTCTGTGGGGGTGCATACATCTGTGACCTTTGACCTGACACTTTGCAGTGCCTGCTGCTGTGGGAGGAGCGCATGTCCTGCTCTCACCCTGAACATGGGCTCCGCTGGGCGACTAGGGTGACGTGAGGTGAGCTGGCTGGCCTGAAAGAGCCAGTTCTCTTGTTCTTTTGTCATCACTCTGGGAAAAAGTTGTCTCAAATAGCCTCTGGTTCAAAGGTAGAGCAGATCTGAACCCGCTCGTGTTGAGACAGAGCCACTCTAGCTGACTTGCACAGCTTTGAGTATAAAAGATAAATGTTGCTGAAAGTACGATTTGGTGGGGGCTGGTGTGGGGGATGGCGGTTGTTACGCAGCAAACACTGACTAATGTCACTCAGAGCCAAGTAATTCCAGTGAGCTGAGTAACTTTGGTAAGTCTCTCCAACAAATATCTCAGACAGCTATTTCACAATATTAAAATAAATTGAAGATATTCTATAGATGTAATAAGTATGCTATTTCATCTTTTAATGTAACTTTTAATATAATATGTATTTGAATTTCTCCTTAGATGTTTATAGGCATTTTGTTTCTTTTCTGTTGTCAATGTGTAATTGTCAACAATTTAAAAACATCATTCCCATACCAATATAGAGTGAACACATGTCACCAATTTAATTAACTCATTAATGAGGGAACAAATGAGATGGTAAAACTGGTTCCAAGAGCATATAAGGGAAAATTATTTCTGGGCATTCAAAAAAGATTGTTAAAAGAAAGTTGCTAGGTTACATACAAAATTGGTTAATTGTCTACAGAATGAGGAAACATTAACCTTTGGGGCTTTCTTTTCTTCTGGACTGTGGAAATCAACCACATAGACAAAGATTATTATTCAGATCTTGGTATAGCAAGGGAGTCAGCCATATTACTCATATTTTGGAAGAAACTCAATGGCAGACCACAGAGGAAGAAGCCTTTACAGTAGAAGCGATGAAGAGCTCTGGGTGTGCCCTGACAGATAGTGCAGCCTAGGTGGGCTAAACAGAGGCAGGGCATCCTATGTGGTTGGTGGGGTGTATATTTGACAATTGCACTCATCTCACACACTAGCAAAGTAATGCTCAAAATTCTCCAAGCCAGACTTCAGCAATACGTGAACCGTGAACTTCCAGATGTTTAAGATGGATTTAGAAAAGGCAGAGGAACCAGAGATCAAATTACCAACATCCATTGGATCATCGAAAAAGCAAGAGAGTTCCAGAAAAACATCTCCTTCTGCTTTATTGACTATGCCAAAGCCTTTCACTCTGTGGATCACAACAAACTGTGGAAAATTCTTCAAGAGATCGGAATACCAGACCATCTGACCTGCCTCCTGAGAAATCTGTATGCAGGTCAAGAAGCAGCAGTTAGAACTGGACATGGAACAACAGGCTGGTTCCAAATAGAGAAAGGAGTATGTCAAGGCTGTATATTGTCACCCTGCTTATTTAACTTATATGCAGAGTACATCATGGGAAATGCTGGGCTGGATGAAGCACAAGCTGGAAACAAGATTACTTGGAGAAATATCAATAACCTCAGATATGCAGATGACACCACCTTTATGGCAGAAAATGAAGAATTAAAAAGCCTCTTGATGAAAGTGATAGAGGAGAGTGAACAAGTTGGCTTAAAGCTCATCATTCAAAAAACGAAGATCATGGCATCTGGTCCCATCACTTCATGGGAAATAGATGGGGAAACAATGGAAACAGTGACAGACCTTATTTTTTGGGGCTCCAAATTCACTGCAACTGGTAACTATAGCCATGAAATTAAAAGACGTTTGCTCCTTGGAAGAAATCTGTATGCAGGTCAAGAAGCAGCAGTTAAAACCAGACATGGAACAACAGACTGGTTCCAAATAGGAAAAGGAGTACGTGAAGGTTGTGTACTGTCACCTTGCTTATTTAACTTATATGCAGAGCACATCATGCAAAATGCCAGGTTGAATGAAGCACAAGCTGGAATCAAGATTGCCGGGAGAATATCAATAACCTCAGATATGCAGATGACATCACCCTTATGGCAGAAAGTGAAGAGGAACTAAAAAGGCTCTTGATGAAAGTGAAAGAGGAGAGTGAAAAAGTTGGCTTAAAGCTCAACATTCAGAAAACGAAGATCATGGCATCCGGTCTCATCACTTCATGGGAAATAGATGGGGAAACAATGGAAAGAGTGACAGACTTTATTTTTAGTGGCTCCAAAATCACTGCTGATGGTGATTGCAGCCATGAAATTAAAAGACATTTGCTCCTTGGAAGAAATCTGTGAGCAACCTAGCCAGCATATTAAAAAGCAGAGACATTACTTTGCCAACAAAGGTTTGTCTAGTCAAAGCTATGGTTTTTCTAGTAGCCATGTATGGATGTGAGAGTTGGACTATAAAGAAAGCTGAGCACCAAAGAATTGATGCATTTGAACTGAGGTGTTGGAGAAGACTCTTGAGAGTCCCTTGGACTGCAAGGAGATCCAACCAGTCCATCCTAAAGGAGATTAGTCCTGAATATTCATTGAAAGGACTGATGCTGAAGCTGAAACTCCAATCTTTTGGCCACCTGATGTGAAGAACTGACTCATTAGAAAAGACTCTGATGCTGGAAAAGATTGAAGGCAGGAGGAGAAGGAGATGACAGAGGATGAGATGGTTGGATGGCGTTACTGAGTTGATGGATATGAGTTTGAGTAAGCTCTAGAAGTTGATGATGGACAAGGAAGCCTGATATGCTGCAGTCCATGGGGCCGCAAAGAGTCTGACACAACTGAGTAACTGAACTGGACTGATAAAGTCATGAGTCATCTGTAATGACCCCCAGAGTGGACCTTTGCTCTCCCGATTGTTACAGCCATGCTGCCTACTGCCACTTATATCTGAAACCCCTGAGACTGAACAGCTTCCTTCTAGCTGTGTAGAAAGCACAGTATGTACAGTACAATATAGCCATATATCCTTGCTTCATACAAGCAGGTGTTTAATCAGAGTGTCTTTGGTGCTGTCTCTGGCATTCACGGTGGTGATAACTGAGGGTTCAGAAACTCTTTGCATGGGAAAAGTTGAGACTGACAGTCTTTGAATCCTATCTGTTTGATTTAAAGGTGCATTTGCCGAAGCATCCTCTAAAGGACACTGGTCCTGTAGGATATGACTGGATGGTACTGAGAGATCTAATCGAGGACCTGAACAGGACTCCATGAAACACTCTGCAGAAACCCAAATCAAACGTGTTTCTGTGATACAGAACTTCCAGCAGCTNAATTATTAAATATTTCTTGGCAGAAATGATTATAGTTTTTGTTTTGGCAATAGACCTTGATTTATATATCTGGTAGCTGCTAACTTTCTGTCCAAGATAAACTCTCTTTCCCCATTGACCTCTCTGGTCTAGATGCCAGATAAAATACAGGATGCTCAGTTGAATTTGAATTTCAAATTGGGTAATCTGCATTTTTATTTGTTAAATTTGGCAATAGGGCTGTGTGGATCTGGCTTTAGCTTTTGTGTAGGCAATTACTATTTTTTTGTTTTTCATAGTCACATGTGATACAATTTGAGGACACTTTTATTATAGACTGTGAAATGTCTGTATATGTTTTCTCTGCTAGCATAAGCTGAGGACTTGTGAGTTGATTTAGAAACTGAGAAAAAACATAATTGGTGGGGGGAGGTGTCAAAGATTTGTTTTTATTTATAAATACAAGTTCCTCAAATCTAAGTTGAGATAGTGGTCATTTTGCTTTAATTGTTTCCATGTTCAAAGATTCAAATCAAAGATCTCCCTTAGACATAGTTTAGACATTGGAATGTCATTTTCTTTTATTGGTTGCTAGTTTCTTTTCTCAATTTAATGCTTTAGGCCATCTGAAACAAACAAACAAACATGTTGCTATGGGAAAGCAAATTTGTTTTCTGTCTTAATTGGACCGTCTCCTGACTACTATCAAAGCTACACTTCCTATAAGTCTCGTCTCTAACTCTACTTTATTGTTCCCTAGGCATTTATAAGTTATGATATATGCATAGAAATTTTGAATGTTGCATTTCTGCATTTCCTTTCTCTTTACCTATAAGTCCTTCTGTAATTGACCAGATTGTCACTTCATAATTAGCTAAAATGTCACCTCCTCTGTAAAGCCTGAACTGAGTCCTCCAAAAAGCATTCAGTTAGTTCAGTTCATTTGCTCAGTTGTGTCTGACTCTTTGTGACCCCATGGACTGTAGCATGCCAGGCCTCCCTGTGCATCACCAACTCCTGAAGTTTACTGAAACTCATGTCTATCGAGTCAGTGATGCCATTGAACCATCTCATGTTCTGTCGTCCCCTTCTCCTCCTGCCTTCAGTCTTTGCCTGCATCAAGGTCTTTTCCACTGAGTCAGTTCTTCACAAGAGATTGCCAAAGTATGGGAGTTTCAGCTTCAGCATCAGTCCTTCCAGTGAATATTCAGGGTTGATTTCCTTTGGGATTGACTTGTTTGATTTCCTTGCAGTCCAAGGGAATCTCAAGAGTCTTCTTGAACACCGCTATTCAGAAGCATCAATTCTTTGGCACTCAGGTTTCTTTATAGTCCAACTCACATCCATACATGACTACCGGAAAAACCATAGCTTTGACTAGACCAAGTAATATCTCTTCTTTTTAATATATTGTCTAGGCTGGTCATAGCTTTTCTTCCAAGGAGCAAGTGTCTTTTAATGTCATGGCTGGAATTTCAGCTGAGCTTTTTCAAATCCTAAAAGATGATACTGTGAAAGTGCTGTATTCAATAAGCCAGCAAATTAGGAAAACTCAGCAGTGGTCATAGGACTGGAAATGCTAGTTTTCATTCCAATCCCAAAGAACGTTCAGCGACAAAGAATGTTCAAACTGTCACATGATTGCCCTCATCTCTCATGCTAGCAAAGTAATGCTAAAAATTCTCTAATCTAGGCTTCAATAATACATGGACAGTGAAGTTCCAGATGTTCAAGCTGGATTTAGAAAAGGCAGAGAAACCAGACATGAAATTGCCAACATCTGTTGGATCATAGGAAAAGCAAGAGAGTTCCAGAAAAACACTGACTTCAGCTTTATTGACTACACCAAGGACTTTGACTGTGTGGATCACAACAAAGTGGAAAATTCTTAAGTACCAGAGTCTAGCCCTGGTTGGATCCAGAGTTATCTGAAGCGTGAATGGCATTGGCAACTGAGAGAGATAGAGAACGTGATAACGAAAGAATTATGTAGTTAAAAAAACAGAGGAGAAAAAGAGGCTGAGATTCCTTGGTTTACACAGAAAGCCAATAAAGCCCCAGCCTGGGACTTGTTCTGTTCACATAGGCCGCAGGTGCCCTCTCGAATAGCTGAAGGTGCCCCACCTTGGACACCTTCTTGAGTGGGTCATAGAAGCCAAGGCAGGAAAGTGAACTCAGAGGAACCCTGTGCTCCAGGGAATAGGGCTGAAAAGGAAAAGGAAAGAGAAAGAAAGAAAGACATGGGGAGACCAAGCTTCAGTGAGCAAGACCTGTCACTTTATTTTCAGAGGGAGCTTTTATACCCTGAGTTGTACATTGAGCAAAGTAAAAAGTGCAGAGTCAGCTCAACATTCCATCAGTATTAACTTTTATTGATACCAGGTTTCTTCCTGCATACCGTTTCATAAACACTGGCCTTATTTTTTGTACATTATCTTCTGGCCCGGAGGCGTGTTGACATTTTATGACCCACTTTTTGATAAAGGTTAGTCAGGTAAAACACTTACTTTCTCTTGAAATGTTTTTTCTTAAATTCCTTAGCCTGCATCACCCTGAAAGTACAGAGTTACATTTTTATGGAGCAAAGATTCAGTGGGTTACAACAACAACAAAAAGAACTTATTAACTCAAAGTCTTATGCTGCTGATGTTAAGGCTACTACTTGTTTGTTTGTTTTTTTTCTACATCTTAACTATATACACTCCCCAAAATGCAATAGATAAGGGATGTGGGAATTTGGCAGCAAACATTGGCTCAACAATGTTGCAAGAGTCTAGATAAACGTGCTAAGTAAGCTAAAATGCTAACAGGGGATTTGAATTGAAACACTCCTATGCCCAGAAGATTTATCAACTAGAGCCCTAAGTTAATTTTTTCCAGAAAAAGGTGGTCAGGGATGGCCCCCTGTTAATGTCAAAAGCGTTGGTGAAAGGCATAAAATAGTAAGACGGACAGATTCTGGTTTTAGGGTAGATGCTCAAACAGGTCCAGGGGGGCCCCTCGAGTCCTGATCTGCCTTGCTCATCAGGTCTCTCCATATGACCTTGTCATGGGTGGGATTGGCCCAGGTAGACCCTCAAGTCCTGAAGCCTTGCTTGTCAGCTCTCCTTCACATGACCTTTTCATGGGTGGGATCTCCCGTGCTGGCTCCCGACACTTATGGTGACAGGAGTATCAGACCACCTTACCTGCCTCCTGAGAAATTTGTGTGCAGGACAAGAAGCAAGAGTTAGAATGGGACATGGAACAAAAAGACTGGTTCCGTATTGAGAAAAGAGTATGTCAAGGCAGTATATTGTCTCCCTGCTTATTTAACTTATATGCAGAATACATCACTTCATGGAAAATATATAGGGAAACAGTGTCAGACTTTATTTTTGGGAGCTCCAAAATCACTGCAGATGGTGACTGCAGCCATGAAATTAAAAAACGCTTACTCCTTGGAAGAAAAGTTGTGACCAAACTAGATAGCATATTCAAAAACAGAGATATTACTTTGCCAACAAAGGTCCGTCTAGTCAAGGATACAGTTTTTCCAGTGGCCATGTATGGATATGAGAGTTGGACTGTGATGAAAGCTGAGCACCAAAGAATTGATGCTTTTGAACCGTGGTGTTGGAGGAGGCTCTTGAGAGTCCCTTGGACTGCAAGGAGATACAACCACTCCATTCTGAAGGAGATCAGCCCTGGGTGTTCATTGGAAGGACTGATGNTGGAGGAGACTCTTCAGAGTCCCTTGGACTGCAAGTACATCCAACCAGTTCATTCTGAAGGAGATCAGCCCTGCGATTTCTTTGGAAGGAATGATGCTAAAGCTGAAACTCCAGTACTTTGGCCACCTGATGCAAAGAGTTGACTCATTGGAAAAGACTCTGATGCTGGAGGGATTGGGAGCAGGAGGAGAAGGGGACAACAGAGGATGAGCTGGCTGGATGGCATCACAGACTCAATGGACATGAGTCTGAATGAACTTCGGGAGTTGGTGATGGACAGGGAGGCCTGCGTGCTGCAATTCATGGGGTCCCAAAAAGTCGGACGTGACTGAGCGACTGAACTGAACTGAACCATAAGTTTGATTTCAAACTCTGTGACTCTGTTTCTATTTTGTAAACAAGTTCATTTGTATTTTTTTTTTGATTCTGCATGTAACATCATATGGTATTTGTCTTTCTCATTCTGACTTGTGATTCACTTAGTTTGACAATCTCTGGGTCCATCCATGTTGCTACAAATGACATTACTTCTTTTTTTTATAGCTGAGTAGTATTCCATTCCCAGGTGATGTTAGTGCTAAAGAATCTACCTGCTAATGCAGGAGACGTAAGAGATACGGGTTTGATCCGTGGGTCAGGAGAATCCCCTGGAGGAGGGCATGGCGACCCACTCCAGTACTCTTGCCTGGAGAATTCCATGAATGGAGAAGCCTGGTGGGCTACAGTTCAAAGGTTCAAAGAGAGATGGACACGCCTGAAATGACTTAAGCAAGCACAGCCTGCCATACCCACTCCAGTGTTCTTGCCTAGAGAACCTCAGGGATGGGGGAGCCTCGTGGGCTGCCATCTATGGGGTCGCACAGAGTTGGACACGACTGAAGCTAGTTAGCAGCAGCAGCAGCAGCATGGCGTTGCATATGCACAGCTTTGTCCTCTCCCCCATTGCTGGATGTCTAGCTTGTTCCACGTCCTGGCTGCTGTGAATAGTGCTGCAGTGGACACAGGCGCGCGTGTGTTTTCGAGTTATGGTTTTGTCTTGATGTATGCCCAGAAGTGGGATTGCTGAATCATATGGTAGTTCAATTTTTAGATTTTTTAAGAGGCTTCCATACTGTTCTCTATAATGGTTATAACAATTTACGTTCTTACCAACAATGTAGGAGGGTTCCCTTTTCTCTACATTCTCTCCAGTGTCAGGTTTGTAGATTTTTTGACGATGATCATCCCGACTGGTATGAGGTGATAGCTCATTGTAGTTTTGATTTGTATTTCTCTAATAATGAGTACTGTTGAGCATCGTTTCATGTGTCTGTTGGCCATCTGTGTGTTTTCTTTGGAGAACTGTCTTTTTAGGTCTTCTGCCCTTTTTTGATTTTTTTTAAAATTAAGCTGTATGAGCTGTTTATATATTTTGGAGAGTAATCCCTTGATCATCAGTTTATCTGCAAATATTTTCTCCCATTCTGTGAGTTGTCTTTTAATTTTGTGTGTGGTTTTATTTTGCTATGCAAAAGCTTTTAAGTTTAATTAGATACCATTTGTTTATTTTTGGCTTTATTTTCTTTACTGTATGAGGTGGATTAAAAAAGATACTGCTATGATTTATGTCAGAGAGTGTTTTGACTGTGTCTTCCTCTTAAGAGTTTTGTAACATCCCATCTTACATTTAGGTCTTTAATCCATTTATGTTTGTCTATGGTGTTAGGGAGTGTGTTCACAGCACAAACTTGTGATTAGTTAGTTGTCTTTGTACCCCCAGTGAGGGCTGCACCAGACTGTAGGAAGTGGAGAGCTGGCATTCATTATCCAGGTCTGGAGAATTTGGGGACAATATTTATAGCCCAGGGACTTTGTTCCCCTGAGTTTTTAGGAAACCAGTACCTTAGATGAGGTCTCGGTGAGTTCTTCCAAACAGATGTAATAGGGTGTCAGTGAAGAGAACCCAGCTCTGGGGGCCTGGGGATGTGCAGCCAGTCTTGGCTGTATCACCAACTAGCTGGTAGACTTTGAATAAATTGATTGCCTTTTTAGGCCTCATTTTTTTAAATCTGAAAAATGAGACTATTAATAGTACAAACACAATTCTGTCATTCATTAGGTAAGATAATATTAAGGTTTAAATAAGGTTATGATTGTAAAGTATTCAGTATAACACTTAACAGATAATTAGCACTTGATGTATAATACAACTGATTCTTACCATTGCAGTTGATGAGCTGAAGTATATTTTCAGGCCAGCTTTCTTCTAGATTGTGTATTACTTTCCTATTTCTGTATAACAAACTGCAATGAATATTTATGACCTCACATGATTTCTTTGGATCAGGAACGGGGGGCTACTTATCTGAACAGTCTCTGCTGGGGTCTTTCATGAGATGGTGCAATTAGAATTTCCACTGTGACTGTGGTCTTTTGAAGGCTTGGCTGGGGCTGGAGGATTGGTTCCAACATGGCGCCTCACATGCTTGGCAAGTTAGGGCTTTTGCTGGGATGAGGTATCATTTCCCAACTGTGTGGGCCTCTTCATAAGGCTGCCTGAGTTTCCTCATGACATGGTGGCTGGCTTCCCCTATGATGATCCAGGAGAGCATGGTAGAAACATCACTTTCCGTTATGACTTCACCTTGGAAGTCACACTCATCACTTTCCCAATGTCCTATAGGTTACATAGGTCAGCCCCACTTCATGTGGGGGAAGACTATATAGGTGTGAGTACCAGGAGGCAAGAGTCCTGAGAGCCAGGATCTTAGAGGCTGGATCTCATAGACCTTAAGCCTTCCTTGGACCATATGAAACTCTAATTCTCACTTGACCAGTATCCAGACAGTGAAGGCTTCTTGACACATGAAGATGGACGTTTCAGGAGGAGAAAAGCAAAGATAACTTATGATACCCTTCTTTAGGGCATTACAATCCAGGAGGAAAGATGGACATACATATAGGAAGTCAGGGCAGGGAAAGGGGTACTTATGAATCAGTGTTTTAGTTCTTGGGTGGGTAACAAATAATAATCACAATCACAGTATTAATCAACACTTATTGAGCATAATCTTTGTGTAAGACTATACCAAGTCTCTTTGTAGTAGTTTGTTTAATCCAACTCTGTAAGGGAGCAGTACTAGTATCCCATTTTCCAGATAAGGCAACAGAGACACAGAGAAGTTAAGTAATAGCCCAGAGATTGCACAGAATAAAATTACATGAGATTTCTGTCCAAATAGACTATCTCTAGAGTCCATGTTCTTAAGCCTTATATGTATCAATCTGGGTTCAATCAGGGAATCAAAAGCACCATGAGAACTATAGAATAAGGAATTTACTGTAAGAAATAGACCTTACCCCGGTGTGAGAAGAGCTGGAAGAATAATGATCCACAGCTAGAAGTTGAGAGGTCATAAAAAGGTTATGTATTTGTTGGTTGGTTTGGTTGGTTTAGTCACTAAGTCATGTCTAACTCTTTACGACCCCATGGACGTACCAGGCTCCTCTGTCCATGAGATTCTCCAGGCAAGAATACTGGAGTGGATTGCCATTTCCTTCTCCAGGAGATCTTCCTGATCCAGGAACTGAACCCAGGTCTCCTGCATTGCAGGCAGATTCTTTCCCAACTGAGCTATAAGAAAAACTATAAGGGAAGCCCTTTGTTGGTTAGGGCGACCATAACACAGTACTACAGACTTGCTGGCTTAAATAACAGAAATGTACTTTCTCATGGGGCCTAGAAGTCCAGACCAAGGTGTCATCAGGGTTTCTTTCTTCTGCGGGCTCTCACTTTGGCTTGCAGATGACCGTCATTCCGTGGTCCTCACGTGGTTTCTCCTGTGTGTGTGTGTGTGTCCCAATTTCCATTTTTTCTAAGGACACTGGTCACATTAGATTAGGGCCCACTCATATGACTTCATTTTACCTTAATCACTTCTTTAAAAGCCCTGTCTCCAAGCAGTCACATTCTGAGGTCCTGGAGGTTAGGACTTTTACAGATGAATTTTGTGGAGACATAGTTCAGTCCACAGCAGGTCACAAAGCAGTCCTGGTGGGGATGAATGAGCAATGGAAGCTATGACACAGTCCAGCTGCTGGAAAAGCGAAACAAACAGAGCTGATACAGGAGTTCTCAGAGGGTCAACCTTGCACAGGGTCACCTTGTAAATCCCTAGCTGCGGGCCTGGACTCAGCACAGTTCCCCAGGACTGGCAGTATGAAGGGAAAGTCAAGGACAAAGTGGACCCAACAGCACCTCAGTGTCCACCCCTCAACACCTATCACCACCACTGACCTCCAGAGCAGAGTGGCTGCCGCTCCACATCCACGTCCAAATCTCAGTTCACTTTTCACAACGCTAACCCAGAGCACCTTAAAAAGGGGCTCTGGGAAATGTAGTTGGAAACATAACTAAGTGGGCCACAGAACCATACTGCATATTATATGCTGTATCTCTGGGTGTTAAGGAGAAGAAAATGGCAACCCACTCCAGTACTCTTGCCTGAAGAATCCCATGAACAGAGAAGCCTTGGCGGGCTACAGTCCATAGGGTCGCAAAGAGTTGTACTTGACTGAAGTGACTTAGCCTGCTTGTTGGGTGTTAAACTGCCTCTGGAAAATAGAAAATCTGTAAAATCACTTCTGTTTTGAAATACTCTGTATTGGGGTTTCCATTGGTCAGCATCTTAAATACTATTGCACCCTATTAAATCCACAAACAAGGCCTTTGCCTCTTGATCTGAGAAGAATTATCAATTCATGATTACCTCCACTAAGGGGAGATAACTTGTATTAAGTGCTGATTATATGTCGAGCACAGTGCTATGGGCTTTTTATGTATTGTGCCATTTAATTGAATAGCCAGCCTAATCAGCATTATTGTCATAGCTGGTTTGCAAATGAGGGAGCATAGACCCAGAAGGACAAAGCATTTTTCTCACAATCATACAATCAGTAACAATAAAAATGACAACTGACTTTTGCTGAATACTCACTATGTGTCTGGCATTGTGATTTAAAGGCATATTATCAATTCCTAGACCCAGAATCCTGGAGTCAGAGACTAGTATTACTCCTGCTTCACTGTGGAGGATGCAGTATGGCACAGAACATTTCCGAACCTTGTCCAGGGTCATACAACTACACACGGGCAGAGCCTGTGTGGAAGAGAGACTGTGCTTATCAAACACTGTGTGTGCTGTCTGAGATCGCCCAGAGTCCCTTGCAGTGGGGTGTGGACATGTGACTGCATAACGGGCAATGGGCTCTAAGCAGAAGTGATATGTGTCACTCAACACAAATGGTAACGAGCTGCCGACTTGCTACCAAAATTAACACCTTGGCTGCAGTTCTGGGTCCTGGTGGCTCTCCTGAGAGGGCGGTGAACTGTGGAGGGAGGAGAGGAAAGCACTGAGGGGAGGGGTTAGGGGCAGAATTGGTCTGCAAGGCAAATCGAGAATCAATGTCACTTGCTCAGAATTTGGACTCCAGCTAGCTGCTTAGAGAATGCAGATCACTGTTCTGTGACTAGATCCCACTAAATTGCCATTCCCTATTCTCAGGGCTTGAGGGTGAAGTCAGCAGCATATATCTGATTTGGGTAAACAAAAAGGCAAAGACTCTTAGGAACGATTTAACATCAGCTCTTGTGAGCATTTCTCAGCTCTTAAGATCCTGTGCCACGTTGTTTCCATGTCTGGAGTCCCGTCCCTGTTCTCTGATGGGCTAAACTTTATGCCCAGGTCAAAGCCCAGTTTAGGCTCGTCACCTCCAGGAAGCCTGCTTTGCACTGGTTGAGGGTGGGGTAGTTGTTTTCTTGGCCCCAGTTATTCATATTACTGATACTTTCCAGGCCACTGGAGCCCCCGCTCTGCATGCTGTACTTTTCCCGGTGGCTCAGACGGTAAAGAATTTGTCTGCAATGCAGGAGAGCCGGGTTTGATCCCTGTGTCAGGAAGATCCTCTGGAGAAGGGCAATCTCCTCCAGTATTCTTGCCCAGAGAATTCCATGGACAGAGAAGCTTGGCGGGCTACAGTCCATGGGGTTGTGAAGAGTCGGACATGACTGACTGACACACGCAGGTCAGGCCCCATGTGGGCTGTATTCCTCCTCTGGTGAGGGGAAGTGTCCTGGCCCTGCTGCTCGATCATTCTTTGAATAACCAGGACCCTGAAACCCCTATCCCAAATGGCCTTTGCCTCTTTCCAAGAGCTGCAGGGGTCTCTTTCCCAGATTCTTTTCACCAGAGCGCAGATGGTGTAGCTGGTGTGCATGTCTGGTTCTAAAGGACAGCGCAACTAGATCAAGTTTGGACATACGGGCGGGGTTTCCACATAAGAACCCCTGAAGTATAAGGTAGAACCTGAGATGAAAAGAGAAGGAAGGCAACTTTCATAGTCCCTGCAAATGCTGGTAGTGGGCTGGCCATCATTGCACTGACTCTGTGATGTTGCTCGGATTGTCCTCTACTAGACTGTGATCATGTTATGAGGGCCGGAGTTCTTCATAATTCCCAACTGGATGAATCGCCACGTGCTTTGTTAATTGCATGGTGCCCCCTCCAGTACTCTTGCCTAGAAAATCCCATGGACAGAGGAGCCTGGTAGGCTGCAGTCCATGGGGTTGCTAAGAGTCAGACAGGACTGAGTGACTTCACTTTCACGCATTGGAGAAGGAAATGGCAACCCACTCCAGTGTTCTTGCCTGGAGAATCCCAGGGACGGGGGAGCCTGGTGGGCTGCCGTCTATGGGGTTGCACAGAGTCAGACACGACTGAAGCGACTTAGCAGCAGCAGCAGAGAAGCACTTGGAAATGGGGCTGCCCTACAGCTCTTGCATCTTCCCATCTGGAGGAATATTTTTGTAAAGGCTGAAAGTTCAACCAGGTTCTCTCCCTATGTGCACCATCTGCAGAATTCAGTTGCCTGGGCTGAAAATGAACAAGGAACCTGTCCTGGCAGACTTCCTTCCACCACCTGACCTGTTCTAAAGGGTGAAGCTTCATTTAAAGAATTGGTAAAATCAGTTGACTTTGTAAAACTGTAATGAGACCACACCAACCTCAGAAAACTTGAACGCTGAATTTTCAGTTGTAAGCAGGGGAGAGCGATGGATGTGCTGTGAACAAACTCAGTTGAGACTTGCCCATCCAGCAGGATGTTTCTATTCCACCAGAGTGGAATTTCTGACCTAACCTGTTAATTTATTTAGGACCTCAGCAGTTCAGTTCTGTTTAACACTTAATTTTTAAAATTGATTCATTGAGCACATATTATGCTAAAGTGACTTTTGTGAGTCACTTGAAATTTGAGCATGTGGGAATATTTACACAATGGAAATCAACAAACACTACAATCAAGGCTGCCTGCCTGCTGTCCACCTTGACCCACGCCAGCCAGTGCTGCTTACCCTGAGGGAAACCCCATCTTGCTCAGGAGTGGAGGACAGAAACATTTGTCACTTCTCTTTTCTAAATCTTTATTGTTTAAATCAGAGAAGTATATTTGCTTGTTGTAACACATTCAAAAGAACAAAATGTATGAAACATGAAAGGCCAGTTCTCTCTCTCCCAATTTAATGTCCCCTCTCCTGCAGAAGTTAGCTTTGGCATGTAGCTTTCTAGAATTTTTCTATGGTTATGCAAAGACATAAAATATTTTTTTAGATAAATGGAATGAAGCTACACATATTTTTATGCTTTTTATTTCTCTAGAAGTATTTTGTGGCCCTTTGTCCAAATTAGACCATATAGATCTATACCATTTGTTTAAATAACCTTCTTCATGACCAGTTAGGTCATTTCATGTCTTTGTCCTATTTTTGCCTCTGCAGATAAAACCCCATGACTGTGTGTGTAAGTGTGTGTCTGTGTCTTTGCACTTGTAAGCATATTTCTTCAGGTTGGGTTCCCGGGACTGAGTTGCTGAGCTGTTAAATATCTTGGTAGATAGTGCTAAGTTATTCTGCAGAAAAATAGTACTAATGCTCCCTACTTCCAGCAAGTATGGGAATGTTTATTTTTCCAAGTTCTCACCAACAGTAAATGTTACCAGTACTCTAGGGTTTGAAAAGTTGTTTAAAGTTATATTTTATTGTTATTTTAAATTGCATTTCCTTATTCACCAGTAAGACCAAGGGTCCTATTTTTCATTTGTATTCTTATTTTTCTTTTGTGAATTACCAATTTACCTTCTTTGCTCTAATTCTATTAAATCACTCATTTTAGAAATCACTTTATAGGAACTCTTTAAAGAAATGTATTTTGACTGTTAGTTTGCAATATGGATTGCAAACATTAGCTTCAAGTCTGTTTTTCTTTTAACTTTGTATTATGTCTATCCATCTAGAAGTCCTATAAAATCAAACTATCCAGGGGAATTTTTCTATAGTTATGCAAATACGTAAAAGCTACTTTCTGTTATACTGATAAAGGCTTTGTATTAAAAGCCTATCTATACCACAAAATATAAAAGCATCATCTTATATTTTTCTGCTACATTCTATTTTTCTCTCATATTTAAGTTCATTTGTTTTTATCTGTCCAAAATTTTATTTTTGTGTGGTATGAAATAAGGATGGAAAATATATATGGAGAAGAATACTTTTTGCAGTAGTGATTACAGCAGCAAAAAACTCCCTAGAAACAATTATATGTCTATGACTCAGAAAGTACCTAAGCATATTGTGGTAAATCTATAGCATAGGATATTAGACAACCTCAAAAAGAAAAAGGTCTGCACCTATTTACATGGAAGGATGTTTTCATTGTATTGGGAGAGGACACATTTCAGAGAAGTGTGCATGGCATATAGTGTGTAAGGGCTTATGCTTAAGGCCATGTACATTTTGTAGTGCTGCCTCCATCAGCTGTGACGTGATAGGCAACCTCTGGAGTTAGGCAATGTGGCAGCCCTGTTCACTGCACCATTAGCTGATACAAGTGCTGCATACTTTCCTGGCCTCTGGTGCGACCTCTCATCTCCTTTTTATTTTGATATACCCTGGGTGGTTTTTTTTTTTTTGGAGCGGGGAGGGGTGGTAGGGAGGGGGTGGCGATTGGGCTTCGAGAAAAGCTCTAGAGAGATTCCATTCCAAGGCATCCAGCAGGACCCTAAAGACATGCAACCCTTCCCACTAAACTCTAGCAGTGCAGACCCTTCCACAATGGCCTCTATCCTCAACTTGCCAGCTTATATCACACAGTCAGGGTCCTGCTTTCTATAAATTAGACACTACTCTGTGAATCCAGATTCACCCAAGATCAACAAATGAGAAAAAAAGTGCTTGTTGTTGTAAGTCGCTAAGGTTTGGGATGGTTTCTTATGCAGCATCATTGTGAAGATAACTGATTCTCTCCTTATTCTATGAAAACAAAATTCTAATTTTATTGGGACAGCAGTGTGCTCAGCTAAAAGAATACATTTTTAAAGCTTCCTTCACTGTAGATATATGTCTTTGTGACTAAATTCTGTACAAGATAGAGTACTGAGTCAGAGGTCTGATTGAAAGGAGCAGACTTCTCTGGGAAATGTACCCCTTACCCTGTCTTTCCTTTCCTCACTGTTTGTCCAATAAGATAGAGTGCTGAGTCAGATTTCTGGGAAATCTGATTGAAAGGAACCGACTCCCTGAGAGACACACCCCTTTAGCCGCTGTCCCTCCTTTCTTCTTCCTGTTTCCAGCTTCACAGATGAAAAGTGGAGCTTCAGAAGCTGTCTTAGTCACGAGGTGCCCTTGGATGGGATTCGGATTCTAAGAAAGTGGAGGAGAAAGGGAAGAAAGGGTCCCTAAGGACTGTGGAGCCACCTCGGCAGCCTGGATTTCCTGCCTGAGCCTTGTCTTACTTGAGAGCTATAGGAAGCTTCTGTCTTGTTTAGGGCACTTCTGATCCTAACTGATAATGTAGTATAATGCTAAATGTGAATGTAGATTTTAATCGTCTACCTGTGCTCTCGCTGCAAATATGTTAAAAAGAGAATGTGTGAGAGCAGAGTAGAAGATACTGGAGCCAAATGAGAAGATGATGTGATGTGCAAGGGACACATTGTGAGTGATGAAGGGTGAGAGTCAGCCTGTGTGAGGAAGCTGTGTGCCAGGAAGGAAGCTAGTTTTGCCTTCTAGTTTTAACTATGAGCAAATACTAGTGGTGTCATGATGGGTACGTAATGTAATTTCTCAGCGCCTCCGTTTGCTTATTTGCTCATCTGCAAAACGGAAACAGCACAGTAAACTACTGTTATACACCTGAGGTTTGCAATCCGCCCTTCCCCAGATTGGTACGTTGAAACCCTAACTCCCAGCGTGATGATACTAGGACACAAGCCCTTCAGAAATACTCTGGTCACAAGAGAGGGGCCCTCATAAATGTGACCAGTGCCTGTATATGCGGGACTTTAAACAGCTCTCTAGCCCTCTTTCTAGCACGAGAGACTACGAGAAACATTTGGCACTCTGCAACCCAGAAGAGAGTTCTCACCAGGTACTTAAACATGCTGGCAGCCTGATCTCAAACTTCCAGCCTCCAGCAATGTGAGAGATAAATTTCTGCTGTCTATGAGCCTCCCAGTCTATGGTACTTTGTTATAGCTGCCCAGATCAGGACAGGCAGTGTGCCAGAGGGTATCTGAAGCACACGCCCACTCAGGAAGCTAGTTTTGGCTTCCGGTTCTAGCTGTGAACAAATACTAGCGGGGTCAGCTTGGGTCTGTCGTTTAACTTCTCAGAGTCTCAGTTTTTGTATCCACAAGATGAAACAATACACTAAAACCCTGTTGAGAAGTTCATTGTTATAAAGTGAAATTAGTCAATACTAGTGACTATGAAGATTATTATCCTAACCGTGATAACATTTTTTAGAGTAACATTTTTTAGAGCCTGAGACTTTTTAGGCTGCACTAGGTGTATCGCACCTGGGATAGGGATTGACTTTCCATCACCCCATGGAGCGAATTTTAAGTCCAGTGTTTGGTGCGCCTGTTGCTTATGATAACTCTCCTAGTTCATACACATATAATAAATGAGGACATATTTAAATTTTTTTCCCATAAGGTAACTGTTCAGTTCAGTTCAGTCGCTCAGTTGTGTCCAATTCTTTGCGACCCCATGAACCACCAGGCCTCCCTGTCCATCACCAACNAAATGGATGCTACTGAGACTTTTCAGGCTGCACTAGGTATATTGCAGCTGGGATAGGGATTGACCTTCCATCACCCCATGGAGCGAATTTTAAGTCCAGTGTTTGGTGTGCCCGTTGCTTACGATAACTCTCCTAGTTCATACACATATAATAAATGAGGACATATTTAAATTTTTTTCCCATAAGGTAACTATTCAGTTCAGTTCAGTCGCTCAGTTGTGTCCAATTCTTTGCGACCCCATGAACCACCAGGCCTCCCTGTCCATCACCAACTGCGGGAGTCTGCCGAAACCCATGTCCATTGAGTCAGTGATGCCATCCAACTGTCTCATCCTCTTTTGTCCCCCTCTCCTCCTGCCCCCAATCTTTCCCAGCATCCAGGTCTTTTCAAATGAGTCAGCTCTTTGCATCAGGTGGCCAAAGTATTGGAGCTTCAGCGTCAACATCAGTCCTTCCAAAGAACACCCAGGACTGATCTCCTTTAGGGAGATCCAACTGGTCCATCCTAAAGGTAACTATAAGTACAACTATAGTCACATATTCTTTCAGTTCAGTTTAGTTTAGTCACTCAGTTGTGTATGACTCCTTGCGACCCCATAGACTGCAGCATGCCAGGCCTCCCTGTCCATCATGAACTCCTGGAGCTTGTTCATACTCATGTCCATCGAGTTGATGATGCCATCCAACCATTTCAATCTCTATTGTCCCCTTCTCCTCCTGCCTTCAATCTTTCCCAGCCTCAAGGTCTTTTCCAATGAGTCCGTTCTTTGTATCAGGTGGCCGAAGGATTGAAGCTTCAGCTTGAGCATCAGTCTCTCCAATGCATATTCAGGATTGATTTCTTTTAGGACTGATTGGTTTGATCTTGCAGTCCCAGGGACTCTCAAGAGTCTTCTCTTACACCACAGTTCAAATGCATCAATTTTTTGGCGATCAGCTTTCTTTGTAATCCACCTCTCATATCCATACATGACTACTGCAGAAACCATAGCTTTGACTAGACAGACCTTTGTCAGTAAATTAATGTCTCTGCTTTTCAATATGCTGTGTAGGTTTGTCATAGCTTTTTTTCCAAGGAGCAAGCCTCTTCCAATTTCATGTCTGCAGTCACCATCTGCAGTGATTTTTGATGCCAAGAAAATAAAGTCTGTCACTGTTTCCATTGTCTCCCCATCTATTTGCCATGAAGTGATGGCACCGGGTGCCATGATCTTCATTTCTTGAATATTGAGTTTTAAGCCAACTTTTTCACTCTCCTCTTTCACTTTCATCACAAGGCTCTTTAGTTCTCCATTTTCTGCCACAAGGGTGGTGTCATCTGCACATCTGAGGTTATTAATATTTCTTTTCCCTGGAATCTTGATTCCAGCTTGTGTTTCATCCAGTCTGGCATTTTGCAAGATGTACTCTGCATATAAGTTAATAATCAGGATGACAGCAAACAGCCTTGATGTACTCCTTTCCCAATTTGGAACCAGTCTGTTTTTCCATGTTTGGTTCTAACTGTTGCTTCTTGACCTACATGCAGATTTCTCAGGAGGCCAGTCAGGTGGTCAATTTCCGTCTGAAAATTCTTGAAGAATTTTCCTCAGTTTGTTGTGATCCACACAATCAAAGTCTTTGGCAAAGTCAATGAAGCATTTTTTCTGGAACTCTCTTGCTTTTTCATGATCCAGTGGATGTTGCCAATTTGATCTCTGGTTCCTCTGCCTTTTCTAAATCTGGCTTGAACATCTGGAAGTTCTCAGTTTACATACTGGTGAAGGCTAACTTGGAGAATTTTGAGCATTACTTTACTAGTGTGTGAGATGAGTGCAATTGTGCAGTAGTTTGAACTTTCTTTAGGATTGGGATGAAAACTGACCTTTTCCAGTCCTGTGGCCACTGTTGAGTTCTCCAAATTTGCTGGCATATTGAGTGCAGCACTTTTACAGCATCATCTTTTAGGGTTCCTAATAGCTTAGCTGGAATTCCATCCCCTCCATCAGCTCCTCATCACTATGAAGTGATGCTTTCTAAGGCTCCCTTGATTTCACATCCAGGATGTCTGGCTCTAGGTGAGTGATCACACCATTGTGATTATCTGGGTTGTGACGATCTTATTTGTATAGTTCTTTTTGTATAGTAATTCTTGCCACCTCTTCTTAATATCTTCTGCTTCTGTTAGGTCCATACTGTTTCTGTCCTTTATCAAGCGCATCTTTGCATGAAATGTTCCCTTGTTATCTCTAATTTTCTTGAAGAGATATCTAGCCTTTCCCATTCTATTGTTTTCCTCTATTTCTTTGCACTGATCACTGAGGAAGATTTTCTCATCTCTCCTTGCTATTCTTTGAAACTCTGCATTCAGATGGATATATCTTCCCTTTTCTCTTTTGCCCTTTGCTTCTCTTCTTTTCTCAGCTATCTGTAAGGTCTCCTCAGACAACCCTTTGCCTTTTTGCATTTCTTTTTCTTGGGGATGGTCTTGATCATTGCCTCCTGTACAATGTCACGAACCTCATTCCATAGTTCTTCAGGCACTCTGTCTATCAGATCTAATCCCTTGAATCTATTTGTCACTTTTACTGTATAATCATAAGGGATTTGATTTAGGTCATACCTGAATGGTCTAGTGGTTTTCCCTACTTTCTTCAATTTAAGTCTGAATTTTGTAATAAGGAGTTCATGATCTGAGCCACAGTGAGCTCCTGGTCTTGTTTTTGCTGACTGTATAGAGCTTTTCCATCTTTGGCTGCAAAAAATATAATCAGTGTGATTTCACAATTGACCATCTGACAATATCCATGTGTAGAGTTGTCTCTTGTAATTTCCCAATAATCCCATGTTTTATGCAGCTGAATTCTGGCCCTCATTTATCCCCCTCATATGTAGAGTTTTACTGTAGCAATTCAGTAAACTATCAGATGACTGTCTGATGACTATCTTACAGGTGACTGTGTCCAGGTTTGTGACAAGGATCACATGANAAGACACTGATGAAAGAAATCAAAGATGACACAAACAGATGGAGAGATATACCAAGCTCTTGGAATGGAAGAATCAGTATTGTGAAAATGATTGCATTACCCAAAGCAATCTACAGATTCAATGGAACCTCTATGAAACCGCCAATGGTATTCTTCAGAGAACTAGAACAAAAATTTTCATAATTGGCATGGAAACACAAAAGACCCCAAATAGCCAAGGCAATCTTGAGAAAGAAAAACAGAGCTGCATAAATCAACTGTCCTGACCTCAGACTATACTACAAAGCTAAAGCATGGTACTGACACAAAAATAGAAATATAGACAAAATACTGACATAAAAATAGAAATGGAACAAGACAGAAATCCCAAATAAAAACCCATGTGACAATGGACACCTCTTTGACAAAGGAGGCATGAATATACAACAGAGAAAAACAGCGTCTCTTCAATAAGTGGTGCTAGGAAACCTGGACAAATACGAGTAAAAGAATAAAATTGGAACACCTCCTAACACCATACACAAAAAGAAACTCAAAATGGAGTAGAGACTTAAATGTAAGGCCNTGTTGTTGGACTGTCTCTTATACACATCTCTTCAATAAGTGGTGCTAGGAAACCTGGACAAATACGAGTAAAAGAATAAAATTGAAACACCTCCTAACACCATAAACAAAAAGAAACTCAAAATGGAGTAGAGACTTAAATGTAAGGCCAGAAACTATAAAGCTCGTAGATGGAAACATAGGCAGTCTGCTCCTTGACATAAATCATAGCAAGACCCTCTATGACCAACCTCCTAGAGTAATGAAAATAAAAACAAAAATAAACAAATAGGACCTAATTAAACTTAAAAGCTTTTGCATAGCAAAGGAAACTATAAACAAGGTGAAATGACAACCCTCAGAATGGGAGAAAATAATAATAAATGAAACAACTGACAAAGGGTTAATCTCTAAAATATACAAGCAGTTCATGCAGCTCAATATCAGAAAAACAATCCAATCAAAAAGCAGGCAAGACTTCAACAGACATTTCTCCAAAGAAGACATACAGATGGCTAATAAACTCATAAAAAGATGTTCAACATCACTCATTATTAGANAAAGGGTTAATCTCTAAAATATACAAGCAGTTCATGCAGCTCAATATCAGAAAAACAACCCAATCAAAAAGCAGGCAAGACTTCAACAGACAATTCTCCAAAGAAGACATACAGATGGCTAATAAACTCATAAAAAGATGTTCAACATCACTCATTATTAGAGAAATGCAAATTGAAACTATAATGATGTATCACCTCACAGAATGGTCAGAATGGCCAGCACCAAAAAACCTACAAAAAATAAATGCTGGAGAGGATGTAGAGAAAAGGGAACCCTCTTGCACCATTGATAGTTAAACTGATACAGTTACTATCCAGAACAGTATGGAGATTCCTTTTAAAACTAGCAATAAAACTACCATATGACCCAACAGTCCCACTACTGGGCATATCATCTCAGGAAAACATAACTGAAAAAGACACATGTGCCCCAATGTTCATTGTGGCATGGTTTACAATAGCTAGGACATGGACAGTGTTTTTGCCTGGAGAATCCCAGGGACGGGGGAGCCTGGTGGGCTGCCGTCTATGGGGTCGCACAGAGTCGGACACGACTGAAGTGACTTAGCAGCAGCAGCAGCCTGTGGTATTTGTTATGGCAGCTCTAGCAAACTAACACAATTAACTTTTTATAAAAAAAAAAAAAAAAAGAAACATGCACTCAATGTTCATAGCAGCACAATTAGGCAACAAGACAGAGAAACCACCTAAACATCAACAGATGAATGGATAAAGATAGCATACATACACAAATGGAGTAAGAAAGAAAGCCATTCGCAACAGCATGGATGGACTGAGAGGCTCTCATACTAAGTGAGATCAGTCAGAAAGAGAAAAGTAAATGCCATATATCACTTGCATGTGGAATCTAAAATGTGATCTGCATGAAACACCTATAAAACAGAACCACAGACATAGAGAAAAGAACAGGGTTGCCAAGGGGAAGGCAATTGGGGTGGCGGGTGGAGGGAATGAAGTGGGAGACTGAGGTTAGCAGATGGAAGCTTTTATGTATAAAATGAATAAATGACAAGGCCCTGCTTCAGAGAACTATATCCAATATCCTATGATAAATCAGTGGAAAAATACATATATAAAAGTGCATATACATGTATAAATGAATGACTTTGCTGTATAGTAGAAATTGACACAACACTGCAAATCAACTATATTTTGTAAAACAAATTGATAAAAACTTTTGCCTAGTTTAATTGTTATTTTGTGTTTCTGTATTTCACTGTTAACCAAAATATGTATTTCATTGCTATTTCATTTCCCAGTTTTAGAAATTATCTACTAATGACCTATAATACCAGATAAATATTTGGCTTTCATATAACCTCTATTCCTCCACTTTCACATCCTTCATCCTGTTATAATAGTACAGCTATGTAAGTTTTGTTCACTGCCAAACCAAGTAATACACTATCAGCATTTTCTTTCTTGTACAACTTTTCATGTTATCTAGAATTAATAATTGCCTTATTTTTTCATTTAGTTAATTTTCTCTATGGCTACTGCTAGTTTTTCTTTTTTTTATTTAATACTTTATTCTATTTTACAATACTGTATTGGTTCTGCCATACATTGACATGAATCAGCCACAGGTGTACCCACTCTCCCAATGCCAAAGCCCCCTCCCACCTCCCTCCCTACACCATCTCCCCGGATCATCCCGTACACCAGCCCCTACACCAGCCCCAAGCATCCTGTATCCTGTATTGAACATAGATTGGTGCTTCATTTCTTATATGATAGTATACATGTTTCAGTGCCATTCTCCCAAATCATCCCACCTTCTCCCTCTCCCTCAGAAGCCAAAAGTCTGTTCTATATCTCTGTGTCTCTTATATTGTCTCACTTACAGGGTCATCATTACTATCTTTCTAAATTCCATATATATGTGTCAGTATACTGTATTGGTGTTTTTCTTTCTGGCTAACTTCTAATAGATGGAGAAATATTCCATGTTCATGGATCGGAAGAGTCAATATAGTGAAAATGAGTATACTACCTAAAGCAATCTACAGATTCAATGCAATCCCCATCAAGCTACCAACAGTATTTTTCACAGAACCAGAACAAATAATCTCAAGATTTGTATGGAAATACAAAAAACTGTGAATAGCAAAAACAATCTTGAGAAAGAAGAATGGAACTGGAGGAATCAACTTGCCTGACTTCAGGCTTTACTACAAAGCCACAGTCATTAAGACAGTATGGTACTGGCACAAAGACAGAAACATAGATCAATGGAACAAAATAGAAAGCCCTGAGATAAATCCACACACATATGGACACTTATCTTCGACAAAGGAGGCAAGAACATACAATGGAGTAAAGACAGTCGCTTTAACAGGTGGTACTGCTAGTTTTTCTACACCGCAAGGAAACATATCCAATGATCTATCAGTTCTACTTTTGTTATTTCATGTTATTTAATATTTTTCAGACCCTCCCACTAGAGTCTTTTCTCTCCCTGCCTCGCAGGTCTGCGACACAGCTGTCATCCTTGAGCTTCGCTGCACCTTGTTCCTGTGTGGGATTCTCCGTTTCCTTCCTGTCAAGTAAGTCTGCTCATGTTTTGGTTTCTCCTTTCCTATAACTGGACGCTTCCTAAGACTGTCTATAAGGTAAATTATATTTCATCTGTCTTGTAGGATGCAGATATGTGGATGGCTTCAGGAGTTCTGCAGGCTTGCAGGACCCATCAGAGCCTGGAAGAAGTGATGCTGGCAGAAAATCACTTCATTTCTCTCCTTCAGGTACATCTGTGCTGCACAGAAGAGTAAAACCAGGCAGGAAAAGACAGTCTCCGCAACAAGGTTTTCCAGAAGCCGAGAAAAGGCATGACGGATGCACCTGGGTGCAAGGAATTGCAAGAACTCCAGACGCTCTTCTTACTAATGTGCCACCTTTCAAAAACCTGACTTAACTCACTCCCCAAGGGCAGAAGACGTTATATGACATGTGAAGCTTCTCCCCCTCATCACCTGGAATGAGAGACTCTGAAAGCAAACTCCCCCAAGCTCATTAGCTATATAATTAGCCAACTCAAAATCTTCCAGCATTGCACAAGGAAATCAGCAGGTGGGCAGCCCTGTTATCCCAGGAGACTGCTGGCAGGCGTGCCTCCGAAGAGCCTAGATTTTGCCCTGTCCTTCCTCCAGCTCCTCCTGGGCCCTTGATCTCAGACCATCACTGAGCATGGTTTTGTGAAAACTCCAGTCTGGGTTTGGGCCATTTCCCGTGCAGTCTTGGACGGGTACCTTAGAAAGCCTGTTTTGCTCCAGGTAAAAAAAAGCCACGGTGAATTAATCCAGTAGCATTGTCTTGTTTTTTAACTGAAAATTGTATCTTGAGGTGTATTCACTGAAAGCAAACATGCAAAGATCCAGGAAGTGGAGGGAGAGGCTATTTCCCACCACTTGGCTCTGTGACCCAGAAAGTGAGGCTCGTGATACTATTGCAGTGTAGTCTGAGCAGCATCCGCTAACCTACTGAGAAGGTATTCCTCCATGGTTTAGCACTGCCACAGGGACTCGGCGAGCAGCTCCGTGGCTCATCACGCAACAGGGACTCAGGGAAGCCACATGCTCCATACTAAAGACTGCAGAGGAGTTGGTGGGAAGGTTCTATGGCCCCTTTGGTAGCCCTGGTGCCATTTTCCTGTTTTCAGAGGAGGACACAGCAGACAGCTCTTCTCTTTGGCTGTTTGTCCTTTTTCCTTCTATTTTTCTCACATTCCCTTCAAATGTGGCTGCCTGTGTGCTCTGCTGATGTTCCCCCAAATGTACGTATCATTTACTATTCTATACCCCATAAGTTAAGGTAGTGTTTCTTGGAAATATAATATCATGATGGTGAGATTCATGTGAATATGGGCTTGACCTAAATAATCATCACTGTATGGGATTTTTTAGGTCTTTGGTATGTTAGTTTATTGAAGAAGGAAATGACAACTCACTCCTATTCTGACTGGACAGAGGAGCCTGGCAGGCTACAGTTCATGGGGTCCCAAGAGTTGGACACGACTGAGTGACTAAACCACCACCACCATGTTAGTTTATGATCATGCTCCAAGACCAGGCTACTGAAAGCGCCATTTCCAAAACTTTCTTGACCACAGAACCCTTTATTTGGGGAGGGGAAAAAGGGCACTGGATGTTCCCTTACATTTCACAGCCACTGGTCCAGCAAAACCAAAGGAAATGCTGGCAGAGCTGGCCTCCATGTCCCCAGCACCCATGGTTTATTTATAAACCAGAGCAACACAGGCTTTGGGGAAACCGAGAGGCCAGGATTTGAAATTTTCCTTTACCATATCCTGGCTGTTTTACCTGGAGAAGGCAATGGCAACCCACTCCAGTACTCTTGCCTGGAAAATCCCATGGACAGTGGAGCCTGGTAGGCTGTAGTCCATGGGTTCACTAAAAGTCGGACACTACTGAGCGACTTCACTTTGCCTTTTCACTTTCATGCATCGGAGAAGGAAATGGCAACCCACTCCAGTATTCTTGCCTACAGAATCCCAGGGATGGGGGAGACACTAGTTAACCTCTATGAGATCCATTTCCCTGTCTGTAAGATGGGGACGATTATACTTACCTTTTGAAGAGATGTTTAGGAGAGACTGAATGAGTGACTACAGATAAAGCCCCCACTGAACGCCTCACCCTCAGTGGCATCAACAGTAGTTAATAGCTCTGCTAATCCTTTTCAGCTTCTTCTGTCATACCTACACCCACCTCACTTCATCAACAACTTCAGTGTTACCTGCCTATTTGCTGATGTCTCAAATAACCTTTTCAGAATGAGTGAAAGAGGTAAGAAACCAGGAAGAGGGGGGTTAAATAAAGTAGTGGTTGTCTAACACTGAAGCAGCAAAATTATATGGCAAGATTTTTTTTTAATACTACATAAAAAATGCTCATACTTGCAGATTCTCATTTAGGAGATCAAAGATCAGGTGCTGACTTCTATATTTTTAACAGAATCTCCAAGGAATTAATTATGATGCAAATAAAATTTTGGTAACCACAACATTTGAAGTAAATATCTACACAGATCCATCTATCGAGACTGAGATGTCAATAGTATCAGAGGCTTCTGCGAGAGCACGTAGTGGGAACAGGGAGATGGTGAGGACCCTGGTGACTAAGAGACAGAGCCAGAGAAGGCAGGCAGAACAGACTCAGAAGCTCTAGTTCCATATCTGAGGAAAGCGTTCCCAGGAGGGTGGCCAGGTGTGGAGAAGGTGCCCAGTGACCACAGCATGCGCAGCAGGGAAGCTAGAAGCCCCGCTAGTGGGGCCCATCAAGCAGCCGTGCACTTGGGCTTGATAAGCAGACAGACTCTTGGCCCCAGAGTCACTTCCACTTCACTGCCAGGGCCTTTCGCTCATACCAATTACAGGCTGGGGTTGCAGTTACAGCCCGCTGACCAGAGCGGGCAGGGGTCTGGGAAAGTCCAGCTACTGAGCAACCCACGCCCCCAAGGGCTGTATGATGGGCAGAGCGGTCCCCTCTCCTGGTGACCCACAGGTCACCCACAGGTTCCTGTCTATCCTTTGTGAATGGAGCCACCAAACTGCCCTCCTATTTGGCAGATCCAACATTGAGAAAGAAGGAAATGGTCATAGAAAGAGAAGCAAAGGGATCACAAAGTAAACAAGTCTGCCCCTGGACTTCAGAGTTCCTATGAGGATTCCATAACTGACATGGTGTCCAGCCAGGAGCGGCCCACTGTCTCGTGTCCTCAGGGGAGGAACGAGAGGCATGGTTTTTAGGTATCAGACTACGGACATCTTCTGTGCAAGGAGCAGGCCTTTTACTTCTGTCGCCCAAGTCGGTCCAGGGCCCAGCATCCAGCAAGGGCTCAATGAATTTCAGCTGGCTGACTGGACGGCTGATGCAGATCCACATCAGCAAGTTTTTGGGACGTGTTTAGTGGATGGCCACCCTACAGGGGCCTCTTTACTGGGGCTGTGGTTCAAAGAGACAGACAGTCCTGTCCCAAACAGAAACTTTTACAATTTTGTCTGGCAAGAAAAGCTTACACACACACACACGCACACACTGCACTTGAATACCAGTACAACACACGATCAAAGGAAAATTCTCAACATGAAGACACAATGTGGTAATCTGGATTAAAGGAAGTTTGGGTTGGGGTGGCCTCATTCGGGAAGGACTCTGTGAAGTCACAGAGAAAATACTGGCTTTGGAGTCAGGCAATCTTGGTCCACATTTAACTTAAATTTCCTCTTCTGCTAAATGAGAATATGTAGTAATAGTGCTGGAGAAGACAATGGCACCCCACTCCAGTACTCTTGCTTGGAGAATCCCACTGACAGAGGAACCTGGTGGGCTGCAGTCCATGGGGTGGCTAAGAGTTGGGCATGACTGAGCGACTTCACTTTCACTTTTCACTTTCATGCATTGTAGAAGCAAATGGCAACCCACTCCAGTGTTCTTGGCCTGGAGAATCCCAGGGACAGGGAGCCTGATGGGCTGCCTTCTATGGAGTTGCACAGTCGGATGCAACTGAAGAGACGCAGCAGCAGCAGTAGCAGTAATAGTGCTTGACTCATAGGATGGCTGGGAAGATTTAAGGATTGGAATGTAGAGCAAGGTAATATTTTACAACACTTTTTATATAAACATTTCACACTGGGTAGTGTGGTAGGGTGAGTAATGCCCCCAAAGTATGTCCACAGCCCAATCCCTGAACCCATGAACGTGTAACTTTGTGTAGTAAAAAGGGCTCTGGAGATGTCACTAAGTCAAGGGACTTGAGATGGAGAGACTATTCTAGGTACCCAGACAGGCCCAATGTAACCCCAGAGATCCTTATAAGGGGGAAGCAGGAGGATCAGAGTCACAGAAGGAGCTAGGAAGACAGGAAGGAGCAGAGTTGAGTTTGGAGGGATACAGGGGCCCACAGCAAAACTCAGACAAGAACAGAGCATTAGATGGTTGGCTGCATGCGTACGTGCTAAGTTGCTTCAGTCGTGTCCTACTTTTTGCGACCCTACAGATCATAGCCCCCCAGGCTCCTCTGCCCAGGGAATTCTCCAGGCAAGAGTACTGGAGAGGGTTGCCATGCCCTCCTCCAAGGATCCTCCTGACCCGAGGGTCAAGCCTGCGTCTCTTAGGTCTCCTGCATGGGCAGGCAGGTCTGTTACCACTAGCCCCATCTGGGAAGCCCGGATGATCGGCTACTATAGATTTCCAAATAGACTCCCAAAGCATGTTCACAAACAACAGCTGTGAAAGCTAGGACATTCACTTCGCAAGAGTTGTGATTTTTTTTTTTCCTTTGAGAAAGAAGGAGGGAAAAAAAGGGATCGCAGGATCCAAAGATCAAAAGCTCATACACTCAGATCAGAGGATGGAAGAAGAGGTGGGTTCCTGAGAGAAGTTCAGCCACCACCTGGGAAGAGATAAAGCCTGGGAGTGACGTGGAGGAGCAGGCAGGGGAACAAGGTCACACGTGAGATGCAGCCCTTCTGACCCAGAGGGGAGGTGGGCAAGCAGCTGTGTGTGCAAGTGAAAGTGTTAGTTGCTCAGTCATGTCTGACTCTTTGCAACCCCGTGGGCTATAGCCCACCAGGCTCCTCTGTCCATAGGATTCTCTAAGCAAGAATACTGGAGTGGGTTGCCATGCCCTTCTCCAGGGGAACTTCCCCACCTAGGGATCAAACCTGGGTCTCCCGCATTGCAGGAATATTCTTTAACACCTGAGC
>SJYW01007085.1:656407-683965 GCA_006410735.1 Raphicerus campestris | reverse complement strand
AACCAGTCTGTTGTGCCATGTCCAGTTCTAACTGTTGCTTCCTGACCTGCATATAGGTTTCTCAAGAGGCAGGTCAGGGGGTCTGTATTCCCATCTCTTTCAGAATTTTCTACAGTTTATTATGATCCACACAGTCAAAGTTTTGGCATAGTCAATAAAGAAGAAATAGATGTTTTTCTGGAATTCTCTTGCTTTTTCGATGATCCAGCAGATGTTGGCAATTTGATCTCTGGTTCCTCTGCCTTTTCTAAAACCAGCTTAAACATCTAGAAGTTCATGGTTCACGTATTGTTGGGGCCTGGCTTGGGTTAGGTAGGTTTATTCCCAGCTATTCTTTTTGTTTCAGTGGTTAATGGGATTGTTTCCTTAATTTCTCTTTCTAATTTTTCATTATTAGTGTGTAGGAATGCAAGGGGTTTCTATGTATTAATTTTATATTCTGTGACTTTACTATATTCATTGAATAGCTCTAGTAGTTTTCTGCTGGCATCTTTAGGGTTTTTTATGCATATTATCATATCATCTGCAAACACTGAGACTTACTTCTTTTCCAGTATGGATTTCTTTTCACTTCTTTTTCTTCTCTGATTGCCATAGCTGAGACTTCCAAAACTATGTTGATTAATAGTGGTGAGAGTGGGGACCCTTGTCTTTTTCCTGATCTAGAGGAAATGCTTTCAGTTTTTCAGTCTTGAGAATAATGTTTGCTCTAGGTTTGTCATATATAGCCTTTATTATGTTGAGGTAGATTTCTTCTGTGCCTACTTTCTGGAGAGCTCTTATCATGAATGGGTGTTGAATTTTATCAAAAGTTTTCTGTGCATCTATTGAGATGATCATGCAGTTTTCTTCTTCCCATTTGTTAATATGGTATATCAGATTGATTGATTTGAGTATATTGAAGACTCCCTGCATGGCTGGGATAAAGCCCAGTTGATTGTGATAGAGGATTGTTTTAATGTGTTGTTGGATGCTGTTTGGTAGAATTTTGTTGAGGATTTCTGCATCTATGTTCATCAGTGCTATTGATCTGTAGTGTTCTTTTTTTTGTGGAAGAGTTTGAGCAGGATCAGTGTTAGCTCTTCTCTAAACTTTTGGTACTATTTGCTTATGAAGTCATCTGACCTTGGGCTTTTGTTTGTTGGAAGATTTTTTATTAGAGTTCTGATTTCCGTGCCTTTGATTAGTCTGTTCATGTTTCCTATTTCTTCCTGGTTCCTTTTTGGGAGGTTATTATCATTCTGAGTTATAGTTTTGTTCAAGTACATGCCCAGGAGTGGGATTGCGGGGTTCTATGGTTAGTTTTCTGAGAAACCTCCATACTGTCCTCCGTAGGGGCTGCACCAACTTACACTCCCACCAACAATGTGGAAGGATTCCCTTCTCTCCATACCCTCTCTAGCACTTGTTATTTGTAGACTTTTTACTGACAGGCTTTCTGAGGTGGTACTTCACTGTAGTTTTGATTTGTGTTTCTCTAATAATTAGTGATGTCGAGCATCTTCTCATGTGCCTGTTGGCCATCTGTATATTTTCTTTGGAGAAATGTCTGTTTAGGTCTTTTGCCCATTTTTCAATTGGGTTGTTTGGGGTTTTTTTTGTTGCATTAGGCAAAAGTTTTTATTTCTCTCCTAATGTAGCTGTCTTCCCTGGTGGGTCAGATGGTAAAGCATCTGCCTACAATGCGGGAGACCTGGGTTCAAACCCTGGGTTGGGAAGATCTCCTGGAGAAGGAAATGGCAACCCACTCCAGTATTCTTGCCTGGAAAATCCCATGGACGGAAGAGCCTGGTAGGCTACAGTCCATGGGGTTGCAAAGAGTCGGACATGACTGAACGACTTTCTTTCTTTCTTTCTTTAATGTAGCTGCTAGGTTTCAGGTGACAGCCTTGCTCCCTGAAACCTCAGGTACCCATTCTCCTTCTGTTTGTTCTGTTGTTCTGACAGGGCAGAATTTCATCCCCAAGTTAACCTCATGATTCAGTATGGCTCATTATGTCTGCATTCCATTTATCAAGAAGGAAGAAAGAATGAAGAAGAAGTCAAAGTATATGTTTCAATTGTCTTTTAAGGAAGATTCCTGAGAGTTACATGTAATGCTTTACTCACATCCTTTTAGCCCAGATTTAATTACACAACCATGTATAGGGGAGCTTGAAAATATATATTTTTATTCTAGAACTTGAACTCAGCTTGAAGTTGGCATATGTATTCCTATGATAGAATGGGAGAATGGATATAGGGGAACTAACCATTTCTTCATTCTTCTTTATTTATTCAGATTATTTAGAAATGTGGAAGTAAATTCCAGAAGTAGTATCTGAATTTACTGAAATTAGTTACTGGTTGGAGAATGAGCCTTTTGGACAAGGAATAGTGGTGCATGTTATTACTGTATTTTGTTACAAATTTTTAGTACTGTTATCACTAACTTTTGAAAATTATGTGCATGTATTATGTTGATAAAATAAATAAGTTAAAAGAAATCATAGTGTCTCTGACACATGGATGTGCCAGAAGCCTCTGCAGAATGAGAGTGCATTTCTCCATTTTGCCTTATATTTCTCCCTGCTCATTTCTAAAGTTACAGTGAACCTGGTGTTTTTAAGCTTCTTCACGAAGTGAAAAATTATGATTCCAACTGCAGAGGGATAGTAATTGGGTTTATAAGTTCTCCCTTCTGTCTACCTCATTTTTCTTGTTATATAAACACAAAGAAAATCTTCCCAGTGGACAATAAAAGCAATAGTGATGAGTAAGCCAGGGACATGACTCAGAAGCTTAAGGCAGGTTTGTTTACTTTTGGGGTGTTAGACGTTTCTTTTTGAAAAGCCGGGTGTCTTTCTACTATCACTTTCCTCTTAACTCATAGCCTTTTAAAGTGTGGGAAATAGTGAAGCTTAATCTGAAGATTCTGATTTTGATCAGCTCAGCTAACAGCTCATGCCAAATCTTATCCTCTTAAATTCTCCCTTTTCAAATTCATATCCACTTCTGACTTAGAGAATGTCCAGCCAATTTCAGCCTCCTTGTCCCTGTGAATGGAAGTGCATTTCACAAAGGCTCAGCTCATCTGCTATGTGAAAATGATCCACAGCCACAGTAAAGAAAATAAAACTCTGAGCTGAGACAGACACAAAACCAGTGCTGAGTAGGAGCCTGAAGGATAATGATCAAACTGATCATCAATATTATCATTATTAGCTTGTGGAATAATAACGAAATTGAGGTTCAGTTTGCGGCAGTTTGACTTGCTTTTGCATAGGTCTTTTCTGATACTTGACAGTTATACAAGTCAGATATCATCACCGTCACCCCAACTCTTGAGATGTCATATCTACACCAGGGGTTAGCAGTGAATCAGTGGGGTTTGGGTTTCAACTCAGGATTGTCTGACTTGTATGCCCTCTGAATAGCACCTGACTCTGAATTTGTGATGGCCACCTCATTCTGGGTCCAGCAGTCCAGCGTTTTCTGAGCATCTCCTTTATTTTAAGCACCTTACTCGGTTCAGTGATGAGCACAGAGCTGGACCACATAGAAGGCACTCTGTAGAGTCATATCAGCTTGATACAAAAGCCACAGCTACAAATGCAAGCTCATGCATAGTAATTTGTCCTGGTCATCTTGAATCTCGCCTGTTTCCCAGAATGGTTATTGATGGTACTCGCTTTCACTCTCCTGATTGCCCTGGTTTGAGTGACAAACTGTATGTGGCTGTTGTAGCACATGTTGGCCACGCCCGGTCCATATCCTGTCACTCTCATCGTCTGGGCATTTACATTGGGTTTCTAGCTTCCAGCACCTGCATTGCTTTCATGTGGAGCTTTCTCTTGCCACTGGGCCTTACTCATAGACTGGAGGTGCTGGGGCGCCAGCTGCAGGCGGAGCAGCTCTCCAGCAATGACTGGACTCTCCAGTTGGTGTATCAATGCACCAGCTCCCTCCCCCTGGGTGGAATAACTGAGGTGTGTGTCCTGTCCTGGCTAGCCCATCCCCACAGGACTGAGCTCCAGCTGCTCCAATGGTAACTGGCTTGATCTGCACCTTTTATTGGCTGCTCTTCCTCCCTGCCCCTCTTTTCCACCTCCCTGTAGCCTTTCCTGTAGCTTTTAAATACTGTATTTGCCTTCAGATTCTTGTCTGAGCCTTTCCTTTTGGCTGTAATTCAAACAAAAACAGCCATGTTATCTACCGTAACATCAGGGTTGGTGGTTTGTTTTCAAGTCCAGTGTTCAAGGGTGAAGTGAGACTTGAACTTGACCCAGACATTCGGATGTGATTTAAGTAACAGCCTGTGGAGGGGATGACGACACAGGTGAAGGTGGCTAGTTGTGCAGGGGAGGCAGGTGATGGAGAGGATACAAACTAGGGCTGGACTTTGGTTCTGTGAGGCAAGGCCTAGGTCATTGGGGATCAGAGAGCTGCCTGCGGTGTTTGAGCAGGACACACTGCTTTTGGAAGCCAAGTCCGTCAGGGAGCAGGCAGATTGGATGAGGAAGGAGAGAGCTGAGTCAGAGAAGCCTGTGGGGAGCATGTTGCTGTGACCCAAATAGGAGGCAACACTGAACCCAGAGTGGAGGGGAAATGCGGGGGAAAAGGGTGATGATGAGTCCCTTCAATGAAGAATCTATTTAGTGGCTGACTAGTTACGAAGGTCAAGGTACTGGATGAGTCAATGGTGGCAGCTCTGTGGGCCCTCCGCCCTCAGCTATGAGCAGCAGGGGTGACAGGCCGATGCCTGAGGAACCCAGTGCCCAGAAATGCTAGCAGCTACGGCGAGTGCCCATTGAATGGTGGCTGCAGGATAGAACGTGCTTGCATGCTCAGCTGCTTCAGCCATGTCTGACTTTCTGACTTATGGGTTGCAGCCCACCAGGCTCTCTCTCACTGGGATTCTTCAGGCAAGAGTACAGCACATCCCCCTCCTCCAGGGGATCTTCCCAACCCAGGGATGGAACCCACGTCTCCTGCTTTGGCAGGTGGATTCTTTATCGCTGAGCCAATGGGAAAGCCCCAATCTACAGTGTGAAAAAAATCGCAGTACATTTAGCTGAAATTCCCTTGGTAAATCTATAGCAATATTAAATAAATCAGACTTTCTTGGAAAACAAAACAAAAGAAAAGTGAAAGTGTTAGTTGCTCAGTTGTGTCCAACTCTTTGCAACCCCATAGACTGTAGCCCACCAGATTCCTCTGTCCATGGGATTCTTGAGGCAAGAATACTGGAGTGGGTCGCCATGCCCTCCTCTGGGGGATCTTCCTCACCCAGGGATCGAGCCTAAGTCCCTGGCATTGCAGGCAGATTCTTTACAGCCTGAGTCACCAGAGAAGCCCATAGTCTAGAATGTACTTTGCTTTCATTAGAAGACCCAGTGGTGCAGAGCTCAGGCTCTGCGGGTTCTTAGTTCTGTTTCTCAGGGAAATGGCCTTGAGTTTGATAACCTCCTGAGCCTCACTTCCTCAGTTTTTAAAGAGTGCTTCCTTTATGCAGGCATTTCGAGGACCTGATGAGACAGTGCCTAGCAGTGGTTGTCACGGAGCAGGGTGAGCACCCCAGCATGCTCAGAAAATGATGCTGTGAGGGAGGAAAACGAATTTTTCTTTGACTCCTAGGTTCTTGGCTGAGCCATCTCCCCACCACCCAGTAATAGAAGGGAAATCATCAGGAGAAAGCAAATTTAAATTTAATTTTGTAATTAAAATGACTGAACTTGGTTGAATCCCTCCCCGCCCCAGCAATAGAAGGTCTGAAGAAGTGACCAAGGCAGGCAGCTTTAATACTTTTTAGATAAAGAAACAACCTGTGAGGAATTGACAGGATGAAAACGTTCAGGTTTGGAGTAGTAAATTGATAAAGAAGTGACAGAGTTTGTTTATACGGCCTTTTAGCCCTGAATCCTACCTCCGGTGACAGGGAGGGTGCCTTTCACATGGGAGGTTTTATTTTTGTTGTTGACCAAGAAACATGTGAGAGTTGTGAATTGAGTTTTATTTAAGGCAAAATGAGGACTGCAGCCCGGGAGATAGCACCTCAGATAGCCCGGAGCAGCTGCTCCAAAGAGGCAGTCAGTTCAGTTCAGTTCAGTTCAGTCGCTCAGTCGTGTCCGATTCTTTGCGACCCCACGAATCACAGCACGCCAAGCTTCCCTGTCCATCACCAACTCTCAGAGTTCACTCAGACTCACGTCCATCTAGTTGGTGATGTCATCCAGCCATCTCATCCTCTGTTGTCCCGTTTTCTTCCTGTTCCCAATCCCTCCCAGCATCAGAGTCTTTTCCAGTGAGTCAACTCTTCACATGAGGTGGCCAAAGTACCAGAGTTTTGGCTTTAGTATCATTCCTTCCAAACACTCAGGGCTGATCTCCTTTAGAATGGACTGGATCTCCTTGCAGTCCAAGGGACTCTCAAGAGTCTTCTCCAACACCACGGTTCAAACGCATCAATTCTTTGGCACTCAGCTTTCTTCACAGTCCAACTCTCACATCCACACATGACCACAGGAAAAACCATAGCCTTGACTAGATGGACCTTTGTTGGCAAAGTAATGTCTCTGGTTTTGAATACGCTATCTAAGTTGGTCATAACTTTCCTTACAAGGAGTAAGCGTCTTTCTGTAGTGATTTTGGAGCCCCCCAAAATAAAGTCTGACAGTGTTTCCACTGGTTCCCCATCTAAGAGGTACGACTCTTTGCGACCCCATGGACTGTAGCCTATCAGGCTCCTAACTCCATGGGATTCTCCAGGCAAGAGTACTGGAGTGGGTTGCCATTTCCTTCTCTAAAGAGGCAGTCAGGGAAGGTCAGATATAAGAATTTGGTGAAGGGGGTGTTCAGTGCAATCACACCCTTTTACAAGAGGTTTTTTGCTAGATATAAGAGCTGATGTCCCCATGAAGGGATTTGGTGATTTTCTAGGTATGAAGAGATGCAAGGACTGTGATCGTGAAATCAGTTCCTGAAAGTATCTATCTAAAGATGTGTTCTACCAGATTCCATGGAGCACAGATTTCCCGAGCAAGGATACTAGAGTGGATTGCCATCTCCTTCCCCAAGGGATGTTTCTGACTCAGGGATTGAATCCGCATCTTCTACATTGGCAGGCAGATTCTTTACCACTGAGCCACCAGGGAAGCCCAAATGTTTCTTACTGAAGGGTAACTTCTACACAGTTTTCAGCACTTTACTTGTGTCTGCTGTTTCTTAAAAATAATCAGCCTAGCCAGTGCTTAAGAATCTGCCTTGCAATGTAAGGGACACCGGTTTGATCCCTGGTCCGGGAAGATCCCATATGCCTCAGCAACTAAGCAAGCTGAAACTCCCGAAGCCTATAGCCTGTGCTCCACAACAAGAGAAGCCACCCCAACAAGAAGCCTGCACACACAACGAGGCACCACACCTGCTCGCGGCAAACAGAGAAAAGCTGCATGCAACAGCAAGACCCACCACAGCCCCCCTCCCCCGGCCAACTGCGTGCAACAGCAAAGACCCGTCACAGCCCCCCACCCGCGGCCAAAACGATCAGCTGAAAATCATCCTCATAACACAGAGATGCNATGCAACAGCAAGACCCACCACAGCCCCCCTCCCCCGGCCAACTGTGTGCAACAGCAAATACCCGTCACAGCCCCCCACCCGCGGCCAAAACGATCAGCTGAAAATCATCCTCATAACACAGAGATGCAGCTTGGGGGCTTCCCTGGTAGTCCAGTGGTTAAAACTTTGCACTCACAATGCAGGGGGACCAGGTTTGATCCCTGGTCAGGGAACTAGATCCCTCATGCTGCAACTAAGACTCAGCACAGCTAAACAAGTAAGTAAATATTTTTTGGAAAACAAACAAACAAACAAAAGAAAGGTACACACTTTAGGGTGGTATTTCTGCTCCCCTTGAATATCTCTGTCTCTATTTCTGAAGCCCAGAAGCAGATAGTATTCTTCCAGATACTGTGGGAGACTCAGCATTAAGACTGTGGATGAAAAAAAGAGTCTTCTTAGCTCCAGATAATCTTTTCATCTCTAGGCAGCTGCAGTATTGAGGACTTTCTATTCTATACGTTCTGCCAGAGAGCATGTTCCATTTCATGGATGGCTGTAGGTCAATAAACAGTTTTATACTTTTGCTCTTCAGAGGCTCCAAACACCATTCATTTCAAATATAAGCCGCCACCCACCTCGACTCCCCTCCAGGCTCTATCCTTACCATGAACATGCTCTCCACACACAGAGCCCAGCAGGCAGGGTGGCAGCAGGAGGCCCTCTAACACAGACTGAGCTAAACAGACACACTGCCCTTCAGGGGAAGCAGGACAGAGGAGTGGACCCCCATCTGCTCTGTTCTGAAGGCAGTGCTGGCTGAGTCTTCCAAATCAGTGCTTCCTAGAGTGGTTATCTAGTTTGAAAGGTCTCTAGATGGACTCAGATGGCCCAGGTGGCATTTGTCTTGACCTTTCTGGGTGTGCCTGAGCTGTTCGGTCCATCAGGAGCGTTCCTGTGGTCAGCTCTCCCCGGGCTCCCTCGCTCCGCCTCACGCCTGTGACGGCTCCCTTGCCCAGCCAGTGTTGCCCACACTGCAGTGGTTCAAGTGAGACTGGACATGGCACCTGGGCCATGCTCCTCTCTGGTCCTTAGAGATGGCCCCGGTGTGGGAGCTCAGACTGACCTGCTGCAACTCGGGTCTCAGAGGACCAAACTCTGGGACTTCTGATGCTCCACCTAAACCCCTCAGTGCTGGAAGGGACTCCCCTAGATCTCAACATCAAAACAGCAAAACCCTGAGGAAACCACTCATCGCTGCTGTCAGGGACTTGGTCCCTCAGCCGAGCTGGGGAACTAGGGATTTCAGTAGCCCACCTTGTCTGGCTTCTCCAGAGACGAGCACACCCCTGCAGAGGACGCAGCAGCCTGGGGTGGGGAGTGAGGGGTTTCCAGGCAGAGGATGTGAAGTTTGGAGAGAATGAGATATACATCTTTTAATAAAGGCTGAAATGTTAAGTTGCAAAAGATTAAAAAAAACTTTTTCTTTCATTTGTGTGCCAGCAGTGGGTAATTATAAAATGGAATACATTTGAGGATTAGGTTTCCTTCTTTAGAAATTACTGGAAAACTACTGACCATAGGTCACCTTGCAGCGGCATTTGATCTGAGTGATTAAGGTATTGAGGTAACCTTTTGGGCTTCCCAGGTGGCGCTAGTGGTAAAGAACCTGTCTGCCACTACAGGAGATGTAAGAGATACAGGTTCAGTCCCTGAGTCAGGAAGATCCCCTGGAGAAGGCGATGGCAACCCACTCCAGCATTCTTGCCCCGGGGAGCCCCATGGACAGAGCGGCCTGGTGGGCTACAGTCCATAGTGTTGCGGTCGGACATGACTGAAGTGACTTAGCACGGCATTTACTTATTCCTGGTGCCTCTACATCCCTTTAGGAGGCTGACACGCCCACCCCAGCTGCTGTGGACGGTGGTTGCTCATGGCCCACAGCTGCCCCCCTTCCCTGGAGATAGTTTCTCCTTGCCCGATGCTGTCGCACCCAGAGATGGTGGGTGAGCACACCTCCCTGCCCCTCTCCACCCCTACCCAGCCATCCACAGCGATCAGTGACTGTCAGCAAGGGCCTAACAGTCTGGGCCCCATTGCCAGGCAGGACAGCTCTGCTTGACTTTGCAGAGTTCACAGTGGGACTGATTGAAAAAATCCACATCTTTGTTAGACTTTTCATCTGCCTTACCCTGCATCCCTCGTTCCCAAGCAGGTTTCACTTGAGAACATTCTCTCACTAAATTACATACCCAAGAATCCCTGTGTCAGGCTATGCTGTTGCAGAACCCAGCCTGAGACTCTGGCTTATCCAGGAGGTGAGCAGAGAGCTGGTTGATTCGTTATCAGAGTGTGAAGGGACCACCTTCTTCACTCTCCCCCACAATGCCCTCTAAGCAGATGCCAGCTTACCTGCGGGCACAAAGAAGCTCCTTCTAGAATGAGGCTCTCTTAGTTGCCCGAATATGGTCCTTTTACATAAAAATTCAAAGCAAAAATTCTTCACTGTCTATGGTTTGGATTTCAGTTGGACTTTTTCATAAAAAATGCTTACTCAGTACAGCCTGGGATTCTTAGAAGTTTCCCGCTAATGAGAAAGTGTCTCTCCCCCCCCAGTACTCTTACACAATGATCTAACTGCTCTAGAAAATTATAATTCTGATGTTCACTCCTTGTGTTTCAATTCTTTCTGCCAACATTATGACTTTGAAACTATTGAGTTCCTCTTGGAGCTAATTATCATAATTTCTGTAAGTGGATTAGAATGCCCTTTCTGAAAAAATATCTGTGCATATAAATGTTCTACAAAAAGGAAGCTTTGGATTTCACTTTTTAGGACTTTTGTGGAGCGGTTTGATCTGAGCGCCTGCATGGGGAATCATAGAAGGAATGGCTAAGGGTAGAGAAGTGGCCTTCCCCGGCATATTTTGTTTGCTCTGATTTATTCTGTCTCCCAGTTGAAAGAGAATGTCTGGGCTTGGGTTCTTCCTGTGGAGGCATACCCTGAGATACTTATACTAAAAAAGTTATTCATGTCCCATACAATACTTAGGGTGTGCTTACACTAAAAACAATTGGTTCTTTATCTGAAGTGTAATTTCACTGGGAGTCCTGCGTCTTTCTGGCAGTCTCATACTCAATACCTTCAGCCCAGGGCTTGTGAAAGCGCGACAGGAACCGCTCTGCGCTTGCGTGTTAGTAACCCAGCCCCTCTGCGCCTCCCGTCCGTACAGCGAGACCGCTGGGGAGGGCACAGTGTTCACTGGCAGCCTTGTGGAGGGGGTACATGGGGAGTGAGAGGGTCCCCCTCTCTCCACACAGAGTAGGGAGGAGGGCTGTGTTTTTCTGTCCAAAGCAAAGACGCTGTTGAGTTCTTGAGTGCACTTGTATAGGGTGGAGGTATTGCTCTGCAAGGTAAAGAGATGTTTATTCTCAGGTGGTTGTTGCTTGGAAAGTAGCCNGAGGAGGGCTGTGTTTTTCTGTCCAAAGCAAAGACGCTGTTGAGTTCTTGAGTGCACTTGTATAGGGTGGAGGTATTGCTCTGCAAGGTAAAGAGATGTTTATTCTCAGGTGGTTATTGCTTGGAAAGTAGCCTTGCTGATGAGCCCCTTTGCCCACCAAGCAGGGGACACAGAGCCCAGAGGCACAGGGAAGGGGCAGGGAAGCTGGCGGTTCTGTCATTTGGCAGAGAGGAGCTGTTTTAGAGGAGATGTTATGCAGGGTGCCTGCACTCAGCCTGGTGTCCTGATATACCAGCCTGGGGCTGCCTGCCCCACGAGGGACCCTGGCAACAGAGGCCACGAGGATTTGGGTGGCACTCTAGGAGGGTGGAGATGCTGCTGGACCCCCCTTCGGGGAGCTGCAGGGTTGTGAGAAACCTCACGGCTCTGCAGAGAAGTCACCCCCATGTTTGTAAGCACAGGGAGGCCTGACACGTTGTCTTGAGGGCCAGAGCATGAAGGCTGGAGAAGCCACCATGGCCAACAAGAGGAGGCGGGTCTCTGGGGTCAGGAAGGTGATGATAATTCTGCTCCTCTTCCTGCCTTCTCCTTCTGTTTTTCAATCCAGGAAGCTCAGTAGAGGTGGGGGGTTGAATGTGTGAAGCATGACCCCTGCCCAGACATACGTTCTCTGCTTTCAGCCACAAATCCAGTGCGGAAGTGGGAGGTGGCGAGCTTGGAAGTTGCACATGAGATTGAAATTTAAGACTGGTTCAGACCACCTTTAATAATGAAAATTGTCTAAATGGTTTGGAATCTTCCTGAGATGTTGTTAAGAGACAGAAAATGTGGATTTGATAAAGCAGGGATAAAAGTAGCGATGAGAAAAAAAAAGAACATTTTTATGTCTAACTCTGATGAGAAAAGGCACTCAATAAACCAATCCCATCTAGCAAAGTGGAATCCAGGAACTGTAGAATTTCCCTGGTGACATGACAGCTGGACTCCCAGGCTGGCCACCAGGGAGGGGATATGGTTTGATTGCCCTCATCTGTTCGTGAGGTGCAGCTCAGGGCAAGGTGAAGACTTACCCCTGCCATACTGGAGAAGCCCCAAGAATTCTCCTTCCTGAAGACTCACAGCTAAGCCCAGCCAGCACCGAGGAAATGGGGAGGGAGGAGCCCCCTGAGACCCACATCCTCAGATTGAGATGAGGTCTGGATCTCAGTTTGAAAGTATGCGAGTGACAATTGTATGAACGTGGGTGACTGTTAAACGCGAGTGCAAATGCTGTAAAAATTTTAAGTTGGTAAATGGGACCAGTTATCATTCAAGTCATCTTTCTTTGACATTGGAAGTTTTCCAGCTTAGATCTAACCACGGCCTTGAGTATATGTACATATAAATACCTGCACGTAAAAATGCAGCTACTTGGAGGAGTTCTGTGATTCTCTTCCAGTTCTGATTGCATCCTCATGAATAAAAGTTCTCTGCTGGAAATTCTGTCGACAGCTGTGCTGATGATGTATGAGGCAGGGCTGGGCCCAGTTCACATTTCCAGGCTTGCATTTGCCCTGCGGGGCTCAGCAAGCTCAGAACTTGCATATGTCGGTGAAATGGGACACCAGATACATGGCTGCTGCTTGGAAGTGGATCTGATTAAGGAGCAGGCTCTGCTTTTCCATCGTCAGTTCCAGTCCTGGCTTCTAAGCACCACTTTCTTCAGTCCCTTTTCACCAGACCTAATGCATTGCTTTTCTTGCTGCAGAAGCTGTCAGAAACCTTTTTCTTTCTTACGAATCCATGCTTTTTTACAAGCATGGGTAATAATATTCTTACTGATCTTGCAAATCAGAGCTTGCCATGACTAGTGCCTTCCCGCCTACCATAATCACTGAAGGCACACGGGCTGTCATAAGTTTGCAAAATTTGAGGGAAAGAGCCAGTATTTTACAGTCTTAGTTGGACTGAGGATTGAGGTTGAAAGCAAGGTTAGCAAAATTCTATCTTTTTTTTTTTTTCCTGGCTGGTTTTGCCAAGTTGGGTAATTTTTAGCAAAGGATTGTCATTAAATGACTTCTATCTTTTGTGGCCTCGTGCCCTTGAGAAAATTATTTAACCTTATTGTACCTTAGTTGTATCATATTTAAAGAGGATAATAGTAGTATCTTCCTAATATTAAGTGGCTTTTTATAGGTCTGCATGGACAGAGGAGCCTGGCGGGCTACGGTCCATGGGATCACGCAGGGTCAGACATGACTGAAGTGACATAGCACATACTCACATCTGAGTGTAAGGGTTTCCCTGGTGGCTCAGTGGTAACAGAATCTGCCTGCCAGTGCAGGAAGTGCGAATTTGATCTCTGGGTTGGGAAGATCCCCTGGAGAAGAAAATGGCAACCCATTCCAGTATTGTTGCCTGGGAAATCCCATGGACAGAGGAGCCTGGTGGGCTACAATCCCTGAGGTTGCACAACTTAGCAACTAAACAACAACAGTCTAGGTATATACATAGGTCTAGATACAGCTCCCGAATTATAGATGCGGTTAGAACCTTAGATTTAATCCTGGCACATAGAAAACTCTTAATATTACTATTACTACCACTTATGATTATGAGTTTTCCAGATAAGAGGCAGTGTTGCGTCATGGAAAGAGGGCACATAGGTTTTGGAGGAAATGACTTAAGGCATGGCTGTCACTTACCGCCAGACCTTGGTCAGTGGCTGTAGCACCAAACGGGCCTTTGGTGCAGAGTATTCAATAAGGACAGTGCGGGGTGAGTAGGATAATGTGTACAGAGTTCGTGGTGCGCAGCCATTCTCAGTGTGTATTAGCTCCCTTCCATGTTTAGAGGCGGGGATAGCATCACACTTTGAATGTTTATGCCTATTTCTTTGTCCTGATGTTTCCCCCATCTCCTCCCTCGTTTTGAGAAGGTAAAATGCACGATTTCCTGGCACTCAGTCCCACCTAGTTGTCCTCTGTGCAGGGATGAACATATACCTACACCCAGTGATGGAGCTGAAAGGACTCACCTTGTCCTCCGGCACCAGCAGAGTCTGGTGAGTTAGCTGAGTGAGCATGCGTGCCCGGGTGAATACGTGAGCTGCTGCTGCTGCTAAGTCGCTTCAGTCGTGTCCGACTCTGTGCGACCCCATAGATGGCAGCCCACCAGTCTCCGCCGTCTCTGGGATTCTCCAGGCAAGAACACTGGAGTGGGCTGCCATTTCCTTCTCCAATGCATGAAAGTGAAAAGGGAAAGTGAAGTCGCTCAGTCACAATCCCATGGACTACAGCCTACCAGGCTCCTCCGTCTGTGGGATTTTCCAGGCAAGAGTACTAGAGTGGGGTGCCACTGCCCTCTCTGGAACATGTGAGAGGGACCTCCAAATGGGGGGAACTGTCCGGGCATGGCCAAATCTGAGTCCGCAAGGTTTGAGCTCAGGGTCCTTCATGATCGGAGGCAGCACCTGGGCGGCCTGGAGGGCAAGTGGCTCGACCACATCTCTGTTCTCTGCTCGAGCAGCCGGGGCCGGGGAAGGGAGTGTCGGCTACCTGTGTCCTCCGCTCCCTTCCTCACCCCTGGCTACGCACTGCAGTCACCTAGGGAGCTTCGGAAAGTCTCCACGCCCAGGCTGCCCCCAGTGCAATCACATCTGAATTTAAGGAAGACACCGGGTAATTCTGACATGTGGTTACGATCTCCACACTCAGGGAAGCGCTTTCGTAATCACAGTGCCCCGTAAGGGAACTGCTCATTCTATTAACCTGTGATAACTGTTCTTGCTGTTTGTGCTACGAACCTACCTTTTAAATTCTAATACATTTTACTGAGGCTCTGGTTTACATAGAATTTGAAAGCACCTCTTTTAAGTGCATAGTTCAATGAATTTTGGCGAGTATACACCTACCCTGAGGAGCGGCAGGAGACGCCACCCCGAAATGTGCCGCTTTGGCATGAGGACGGAGTTAAAGGCACTTCAATAACAGCAAAGACAAGAAAAACACTCTGATCCTCCTTCTTTTTCTCAAAAGTAGGAGATTAAATTCCCATGTGAAAGATGTCCTTCTGTTAGCAACTAAGGCTCTTGTCCTCCTGAATCAATGGAAATTGATCAGAAACCAGACAAGAAATTCAGGCAAGGCTTTCCTGGGGCCCCGGCTGCAGCAGATGGGTGAGAATAAGTAACAGGTTCCCTTGTTCACTTGCTGCCTGAGGCAGAGGCGAGCTAGTTCATTATGTGGGGTGAGGGTAGAGGGGTGTCCAGGGGTTGGGCTAGGGGGTGGCTTAGATGGCTTGCCCAGTCCTTGCTAAATCATTTCAGTCATGTCCAGCTCTTTGTGACCCCATGGACTCCTCCATCCATGGAATTCTCCAGGCAAGAATACTGGAGTCGGTGGCCATTCCCTCCTCCAGAGAGTCTTCCTGGCCCAGGCCTTAGAGGGTGTGCAGAGGGCTTGCACGGTACCCTGCTTTTGCTCCCAACCCCCTGCTTTTGCTCCAGGTGCTTCAGAATTGGTCTCCTTGTGTCTTTTGTCCAGAATCTGCCCCAGCTGCGCGTGCGTGCAGTTACTGTCCGTGCCATACCGTTTCTTTGTGTTCTATTGCTTAAGGAGAAGTATGAGGAGAGCTTGTTCAGGTGCAAGCATCGCAGCCCTGCCACAAAGGGTCCTGAATCCCAGCCTGTCTCATTTCCTGTAGGACAAGGAGAGTAACGTTCTTATTGGCAGGGGAAGCTGAGACCAAGAGACCTCTCTAAAATAGACCTTGTTAAAATTATTCTTACTGTCCCCTAGCTTCCCCACATGGTTCAGTTACTTTTCCACTTTGCCTCTCTTGTTCAACCTGCTAAAGAGCCTGTAGTTTCTGCCATTTTTTTGAGTGAAATTTATAATAATTTGTCTGCTTTTCTCCTGTTAATCTCTCTCTGACGTCAGTATAATTCTCGGGGCCAGTCAAAAGACCCTGAAAGGGTAGAATTAAAAATTCACCTTCCCTGCCACACTCGTGTAATCAGCACCACAGTAAAGGCACACGTTTACATCACACCAGAAAGTGGCCCTGTGCCCCTTTGCAGCCAGCCCCCTGCACCTCCAGTCCCGGCCAGGAAACTTGTGTTTGATCCCATCATCTGAGGTTCAAGTCAAGAGTGTACAGCAGGTACTGTTTGTGTCTGGAATCTTTTGCTCCGCAAACTTTCTGAGACTCATCCATGTCATTGTCTCTAACAATAAACAGTTCATATATATATATATATATATATATTTATTTTTTTTTTTTTTAACTGCTAAGTTGTAATCCATTCTGTGAATATTTTACTGCTTCTCACTCATTCACCTCTTGGTGGACATACACAAACTTAATTTTAGAGCCATTTTTTGGTTGTAATTCTCTCCCCACATTTCCTCTCATTTCATTTTACAATGAAAACAGGAAAGTTGATATTTCACCAGAGCCAGCATTTTTCTATTAGTTCCTGGGTTAGGNCCTCTTGGTGGACATACACAAACTTAATTTTAGAGCCATTTTTTGGTTGTAATTCTCTCCCCACATTTCCTCTCATTTCATTTTACAATGAAAACAGGAAAGTTGATATTTCACCAGAGCCAGCATTTTTCTATGAGTTCCTGGGTTAGGCTCAGGCAGTGTACTCAGTGGTAGCAGGGCACATGGTCAACTCGCTTTCCTTTGTATACAGTGGGCTCACCTGGCCTCCCCATCTGTGTCCCTGAGTGCTCAGAGCAAGCCCTTGGCTTCTGTGAACAACTCAAGGATGCCGATTCTGGGCTGCTACTCATTCCATCGTAATCAAGCTCAGTTATTCACTAAGAGAGCTTAAGTGACTCATTTCATAATCTTTCTTTGGCTTCCTACACTTAACTTCTGCATTTTATGACATCCCAACAGACTGGACATGTCCAGTTAAATAGTTGTTTCATAAAGCCCTTAAAATATCTCCAAGCTGCCAATTTATACCCCTGAGTTAGTTTTATAAGTAGGCTGGTCACACAAATACACACATTACATATGCATATATGAGAAGTACATGATACATATATAAACTTTTCAAGATTAGGAAATCCAGGCTTTGCCAAAAAAATCTCTTTCAAACATTTTTACTGGCTATGTATATATCTTTTGAGCAGCTGACAGTGTTTTGTAAAGTTAAACTTATACCCACCATATGATCTGTTTATCCCTCCAAACATATATGTGAATGATTACAGAAGCTTCATTTGTAATTGTCAAACACTGGAAATGACTTGGAGGTCCTTCAGCTGGCAAACAAGTGACAGACCATGGTGTAATCATACAGTGGAGTTCTGCTGGGCGAGAGAAAGGAGCGCTCCATGGAACAAGCGAGTGTGGATGAGTCTTTATGTGTACTGTGCCGAGTGGAAGAGGCCTGATGTGGTCAGTCCTCCCTATTGGGGTTCTTTGTCCATGGACGCAAAGTGCCCACTGTATGATATCATTGTATGTGAGGGCTTTCAGCATCCATAGATATGGTATCTGCCAGCATCCTGGGGGGCTTCCCAGGTGGCTCAGTGGTAAAGAATCCCACCTGCCAATGCAGAAGATGCAAGAGATGTGGGTTCAATCCCTGGGTCCGGAAAATCCCCTGGAGGAGGAAATAGCAACCCACTCCAATATTCTTGCTGGAAATCCCATGGACAGAGTAGGTTGGCGGGCTACTGACCCTGGGGTCACAGAGAGTCGGACACGACTGAACACACACACACACAAAGGCTCCTGGGACCAATCTCCTGTAGACACCAAGTGAGAAGACTGGGTCAGGGGAGGCAGAGAGAACTGTTAAGTCCTAAGTCGCTGGCTTANATATTCTTGCTGGAAATCCCATGGACAGAGTAGGTTGGCGGGCTACCGACCCTGGGGTCACAGAGAGTCGGACACGACTGAACACACACACACACAAAGGCTCCTGGGACCAATCTCCTGTAGACACCAAGTGAGAAGACTGGGTCAGGGGAGGCAGAGAGAACTGTTAAGTCCTAAGTCGCTGGCTTAGCAGGAGTGCCACTGTGTACCATCTCTCACAGGGATTTTATGAGGGTGAAGTGGGCCTGGATATCTGCCTGTAGGGTATATGCTGAGTGTGCTGCCCTGGGTCTTTTTGAGGAGACAGAAAAGAGAATTCGAGATTGCGAGCTGGAGAGAGAGGGCAGGCACAGAATGTGACCGCCTTTGATGTGACAAGGAGAAGTGAGTCTGCTGTGAGTGTGGCTGGATTGTTTTTCTGCCACTCATCCATGAGGATGTCAGTCAGGGAAGAATACCTTAGTAGCAACAGGCTTTGGGTTCTGACAGTATGAAAGGGACTTTGAACAGACGAGAAAAGGAAAAATAATGATCCAGTAGTTTCTAGCTTCTGTCCCTGGCAGAAGCAATGGCAGAGTAATAGCAATTGATTAATCAGAATATAGGCCACAGGTAAAGAAAAACAAAGGGTGGTTAGCTTCCTGTTTGTCTAGATTCCTATTAAACACCCAAGTAGAGAGACCCTGTATGCAATTAAAATCCAGATTTGGGGTTTAGAGGAGGATTGGGCGAGGAGGGAGATGCAGAATGGCTTAACTTTGAGCATCAAGCCATTATGCCAGGCTTCAGGTAGGATCAACCCGCGTGGTCTCAGCCGCACTGACCCTACTCTCTGCCACTTCCTCCACTGTGCTCCCTCTTAGTGCCAGACAGGAGAGCCCAGGGCCCTGGTCAGAGGCCTGGGACACAAGCCGGTCTGTTGCAATTTCTCTTCCTTTACAACTCTATCTGTGGTCACCTTTCTCTCTCCTTTTTTGCCAGATTGAATATAGGAAGTTTTAAAACAGATTGGACTTTTTAAGTGGTCAAACGATTGAAAAGCTTAGAATCTGTCCAAAGTCAGCAACAGAAAGGGAGAGTCAACAGATAATGGCCAAAGAGAATGACTTGGGAAAAATCCCATCGTTTCCCACTTGTGCCTGGCCAAGTGCAGAGTGTTCAGCTGGTGTGCTCTGGCAGAGAGTTTGATGTCAAGTGCCTTGAGAACACACAAGTCATAGCAGCTAAGAAGCAGCCCTCCTTTCTACTGCCCCGAGTTTAGAACACCTTTGAGCCCTGGGATCCAGTCCCAGATATAGAGCATGTAGCGTTGGCCAAGGGAAGTTGCAGGATCAGTTCCCCCCGGGAACATTTTGGAGGCCGTATGTCAGGGCTCTAAACCAGATCTGCCTTTGACTTTTAGGACACAAGATAATACATGGATGATGTTTGTTTACCCAGCAAATGTCAGTTTTGAAATGAGTTGAAATGCATTGCATGCCTACAGTGATATCTTTGGATATACCCTGGCTTAAGGAGTTCCCATAACCATGTAAGAAAGGATCATGATAAGGTGAAAACAGTAAAAAGGTAAACTACCCCATGCTATATAGCTAGTAATATCATTCTTGGATTCTTTCTTACTTTTCAAACTGCATTGCTCTGCAGACTAAGAGAAGAAAAGCCTCAGATCTCCTTTATCAACCCATTTAAAACAACACTGACAATGATGTTTCCTTTCATGTGCTGCCACCTCTGATCTGCCCCCTTGCCTCACTTCCTTTCATCATGTCTCCCGGCAGAGGGAAGCTGAAGCTACAAGGTCTTCTTCAAGGTCTGTATACAAAGGTTCTTGCCATATGACCAGGAGCTGGGGCAGTTTGCTGTTAAGCCTCTGATAAAGTGGGCATTTTTACCTTCAGGATAGGTGCCTCCCTTCAACATCAGAGTGGCACTCAGCTGCTGGCATGCTCAGGCGATGGGAGCCACACAAGAATCAGGATGGGAGAGCGGTTGACACGCATATCCTGTCTCTCACTGACCCTGGGGTCAGCACTGTGCCCTCAGAGCTCACAGTTGACAGTCCTAGTCACAAACGCCAGTGAGTCCCAGCCTGAGGGCTTCCTCTGGTGGGGGCGCTCAGCCTGTCCTGGGGGAGATGAGTGTGTCTAGAATCCCATGCCGGAGAGCCACTCTCTATCAGTNTAAATCCCCTGGAGGAGGAAATAGCAACCCACTCCAATATTCTTGCTGGAAATCCCATGGACAGAGTAGGTTGGCGGGCTACCGACCCTGGGGTCACAGAGAGTCGGACACGACTGAACACACACACACACAAAGGCTCCTGGGACCAATCTCCTGTAGACACCAAGTGAGAAGACTGGATCAGGGGAGGCAGAGAGAACTGTTAAGTCCTAAGTCGCTGGCTTAGCAGGAGTGCCACTGTGTACCATCTCTCACAGGGATTTTATGAGGGTGAAGTGGGCCTGGATATCTGCCTGTAGGGTATGTGCTGAGTGTGCTGCCCTGGGTCTTTTTGAGGAGACAGAAAAGAGAATTCGAGATTGCAAGCTGGAGAGAGAGGGCAGGCACAGAATGTGACCGCCTTTGATGTGACAAGGAGAAGTGAGTCTGCCGTGAGTGTGGCTGGATTGTTTTTCTGCCACTCATCCATGAGGATGTCAGTCAGGGAAGAATACCTTAGTAGCAACAGGCTTTGGGTTCTGACAGTATGAAAGGGACTTTGAACAGACGAGAAAAGGAAAAATAATGATCCAGTAGTTTCTAGCTTCTGTCCCTGGCAGAAGCAATGGCAGAGTAATAGCAATTGATTAATCAGAATATAGGCCACAGGTAAAGAAAAACAAAGGGTGGTTAGCTTCCTGTTTGTCTAGATTCCTATTAAACACCCAAGTAGAGAGACCCTGTATGCAATTAAAATCCAGATTTGGGGTTTAGAGGAGGATTGGGCGAGGAGGGAGATGCAGAATGGCTTAACTTTGAGCATCAAGCCATTATGCCAGGCTTCAGGTAGGATCAACCCGCGNAGAGAGCTTAAGTGACTCATTTCATAATCTTTCTTTGGCTTCCTACACTTAACTTCTGCATTTTATGACATCCCAACAGACTGGACATGTCCAGTTAAATAGTTGTTTCATAAAGCCCTTAAAATATCTCCAAGCTGCCAATTTATACCCCTGAGTTAGTTTTATAAGTAGGCTGGTCACACAAATACACACGTTACATATGCATATATGAGAAGTACATGATACATATATAAACTTTTCAAGATTAGGAAATCCAGGCTTTGCCAAAAAAATCTCTTTCAAACATTTTTACTGGCTATGTATATATCTTTTGAGCAGCTGACAGTGTTTTGTAAAGTTAAACTTATACCCACCATATGATCTGTTTATCCCTCCAAACATATATGTGAATGATTACAGAAGCTTCATTTGTAATTGTCAAACACTGGAAATGACTTGGAGGTCCTTCAGCTGGCAAACGAGTGACAGACCATGGTATAATCATACAGTGGAGTTCTGCTGGGCGAGAGAAAGGAGCACTCCATGGAACAAGCGAGTGTGGATGAGTCTTTATGTGTACTGTGCCGAGTGGAAGAGGCCTGATGTGGTCAGTCCTCCCTATTGGGGTTCTTTGTCCATGGACACAAAGTGCCCACTGTATGATATCATTGTACATGAGGGCTTTCAGCATCCATAGATATGGTATCTGCCAGCATCCTGGGGGGCTTCCCAGGTGGCTCAGTGGTAAAGAATCCCACCTGCCAATGCAGAAGATGCAAGAGACGTGGGTTCAATCCCTGGGTCCGGTAAATCCCCTGGAGGAGGAAATAGCAACCCACTCCAATATTCTTGCTGGAAATCCCATGGACAGAGTAGGTTGGCGGGCTACCGACCCTGGGGTCACAGAGAGTCGGACACGACTGAACACACACACACACAAAGGCTCCTGGGACCAATCTCCTGTAGACACCAAGTGAGAAGACTGGATCAGGGGAGGCAGAGAGAACTGTTAAGTCCTAAGTCGCTGGCTTAGCAGGAGTGCCACTGTGTACCATCTCTCACAGGGATTTTATGAGGGTGAAGTGGGCCTGGATATCTGCCTGTAGGGTATGTGCTGAGTGTGCTGCCCTGGGTCTTTTTGAGGAGACAGAAAAGAGAATTCGAGATTGCAAGCTGGAGAGAGAGGGCAGGCACAGAATGTGACCGCCTTTGATGTGACAAGGAGAAGTGAGTCTGCCGTGAGTGTGGCTGGATTGTTTTTCTGCCACTCATCCATGAGGATGTCAGTCAGGGAAGAATACCTTAGTAGCAACAGGCTTTGGGTTCTGACAGTATGAAAGGGACTTTGAACAGACGAGAAAAGGAAAAATAATGATCCAGTAGTTTCTAGCTTCTGTCCCTGGCAGAAGCAATGGCAGAGTAATAGCAATTGATTAATCAGAATATAGGCCACAGGTAAAGAAAAACAAAGGGTGGTTAGCTTCCTGTTTGTCTAGATTCCTATTAAACACCCAAGTAGAAAGACCCTGTATGCAATTAAAATCCAGATTTGGGGTTTAGAGGAGGATTGGGCGAGGGGGGAGATGCAGAATGGCTTAACTTTGAGCATCAAGCCATTATGCCAGGCTTCAGGTAGGAACAACCCGCATGGTCTCAGCCGCACTGACCCTACTCTCTGCCACTTCCTCCACTGTGCTCCCTCTTAGTGCCAGACAGGAGAGCCCAGGGCCCTGGTCAGAGGCCTGGGACACAAGCCGGTCTGTTGCAATTTCTCTTCCTTTACAACTCTATCTGTGGTCACCTTTCTCTCTCCTTTTTTGCCAGATTGAATATAGGAAGTTTTAAAACAGATTGGACTTTTTAAGTGGTCAAACGATTGAAAAGCTTAGAATCTGTCCAAAGTCAGCAACAGAAAGGGAGAGTCAACAGATAATGGCCAAAGAGAATGACTTGGGAAAAATCCCATCGTTTCCCACTTGTGCCTGGCCAAGTGCAGAGTGTTCAGCTGGTGTGCTCTGGCAGAGAGTTTGATGTCAAGTGCCTTGAGAACACACAAGTCATAGCAGCTAAGAAGCAGCCCTCCTTTCTACTGCCCCGAGTTTAGAACACCTTTGAGCCCTGGGATCCAGTCCCAGATATAGAGCATGTAGTGTTGGCCAAGGGAAGTTGCAGGATCAGTTCCCCCCGGGAACATTTTGGAGGCCGTATGTCAGGGCTCTAAACCAGATCTGCCTTTGACTTTTAGGACACAAGATAATACATGGATGATGTTTGTTTACCCAGCAAATGTCAGTTTTGAAATGAGTTGAAATGCATTGCATGCCTACAGTGATATCTTTGGATATACCCTGGCTTAAGGAGTTCCCATAACCATGTAAGAAAGGATCATGATAAGGTGAAAACAGTAAAAAGGTAAACTACCCCATGCTATATAGCTAGTAATATCATTCTTGGATTCTTTCTTACTTTTCAAACTGCATTGCTCTGCAGACTAAGAGAAGAAAAGCCTCAGATCTCCTTTATCAACCCATTTAAAACAACACTGACAATGATGTTTCCTTTCATGTGCTGCCACCTCTGATCTGCCCCCTTGCCTCACTTCCTTTCATCATGTCTCCCGGCAGAGGGAAGCTGAAGCTACAAGGTCTTCTTCAAGGTCTGTATACAAAGGTTCTTGCCATATGACCAGGAGCTGGGGCAGTTTGCTGTTAAGCCTCTGATAAAGTGGGCATTTTTACCTTCAGGATAGGTGCCTCCCTTCAACATCAGAGTGGCACTCAGCTGCTGGCATGCTCAGGCGATGGGAGCCACACAAGAATCAGGATGGGAGAGCGGTTGACACGCATATCCTGTCTCTCACTGACCCTGGGGTCAGCACTGTGCCCTCAGAGCTCACAGTTGACAGTCCTAGTCACAAACGCCAGTGAGTCCCAGCCTGAGGGCTTCCTCTGGTGGGGGCGCTCAGCCTGTCCTGGGGGAGATGAGTGTGTCTAGAATCCCATGCCGGAGAGCCACTCTCTATCAGTTGGACGGATGTTGCCACATAGATACCCCAACTGTTGCATCCCTTGTGAAAGACCCCTGAAAGGTCTTACCCATTCTCCCTGAGGAGCCCTGAGGGACTGCACACCATCTGTACGGAAATACCCTGCTCATGAATGCAGCCCCGTCCCTGCCTTTCCTTCCCTTTCCCACTTCCTTACCCCCACCAGTGCTTCCTGGGAATACTTCCAAACCAACCACATGCATCTAGTCCTTATCTCGGTGTCTGCTTAGTGGGAATTCACCCCAAGACACGTTCACTGGAAAGAATGGAGGGAATTATCACATTGTGAAAATTGTTTTTTGCCTCTTATATTCTCTGTCTTTGAGTCTGTCATCGTATGTGTTAAACATGCAAACAGGGAGACTCTACTGTCTAAACAAAAGCTTGTTTTATTAGTTGCAAGTTATGTTTTCCTTCTGAATTTGTCATTTTTGTTACACTTGAGACACACTAGGACATCTGCATGGTCCTGCACACATCACACAATTCCTCCTCTGCTTTTGTTCTTAAATACTTTTCTGTGCTAATAACCTCTTTCCATTTACCTGGTCCCAGGAATCTATTTCAAAGGGTTTGAAAGTCTCAACTGGGGATTGTGTGCTGTGTCCTTCCAGCCGTGACACCATGGCTTAGTGGAGATGGCAGAGTGACCGATGGGGCTGTCTGTTCCTAGCGCTGAGCACTGCAGCAGGTAGGCAGTCGTGGGCAAGGGTGCGCACGATGCAGCCGCTGCGGGTATGGTGGGGTGCCACCTTCTTACAGGGCGGGCAGGCAGAGCTGTGTCCCGAGAATAAAAAGGGAAGCAGACTAACTTCAGAAAAGCTTTGTTTGTGAGTGTGTGTGTGTGTGTGTATGTGTGGTAGCCAGGGGTGTGATCATGGGCGCACACATTTGTGATGGGGGGCTTCACTAGAGGGAGAAGCAAGCACTGTGATTTTGTTGAGCAAAATATCCAAACACTGGCCATGATCTCTCATGGTCTGGGGCTATGTGTCTATCTGTCATCTACCTACTTTTGAGGGTTCTGTGATTCTCTCTCCCAGGTTCCCTGTTTCCTCATTTTCCTTCTCAGTAATTAAAGAGCATGTGAAACATAGTAAAGTTAGCAATCACGAAGACTACCATTTCTAATGATTCTTATTCTTTTAAGCCATGAATTTATTACTCCATCTTTTGTGTGAAGGGAGCCATAATAGCAGCTCCCTACTAAGATGTCCACATCCTGACCCCTGGGACCAGCAAATGTCACCTTATGTGGCAACAGGGACTTTACTGGTGTGATCAAGGGTCTTGAAAGGGAGTTTAGTTCAGTTCAGTCGCATCTGACTCTTTGTGACCCCATGGACTGTGGCTCGTCAGGCTTCAGTGTCCATCACCAACTCCTGGAGCTTGCTCAAACTCATGTCCATCAAGTCAGTGATGCCATGCAACCATTTCATCCTCTGTCATTCCCTTCTCCTGCCCTCAATCTTTCCCAGCATCAGGGTCTTTTCCAAAGTCAGTTCTTCACATCAGGTGGCCAAAGTATTGGAGCTTCAGCTTCAGCATCAGTCCTTCCAGTGAATCCTCAGGGTTGATTTCCTTTAGGATGGACAGGATGGATCTCCTTGCAGTCCAAGGGACTCTCAAGAGTCTCCTCAACACCACTGTTCAAAAGCATCAACTCTTCAGCACTCATACCATGGATTATACAGGTGGGTCCTGAATGTAATCAAAATATCCTGTAGGAGAAAAAAAGCAGAGATTTCACTGCAGAAGAGGAATAGGAAGCGGAGACTGGAGTGAGTGAGCCCAAGCCCGGCGGCGCAGCAGGCAGAGCAGCTGGAAGAGGCAAGGCATGGACTCGCCCTCGAGCCCCTGCAGGGAGCCAGTCCTGGGAACACCTTGATTTCAGCCTGCAAGACTCATTTTTTTCCTTATTTATTGGTAATTGAAGGATAATTGCAGTATTGTGTTGGTTTCTGCCATAGTCAGCATGGATCATTCATAGGTAGACATATGTCTCCACCCTCTCGAGCCTGGTCCCCTCCCCACCTCTCCCCTCTAAGTTGTCACAGAGCCCTGGTTTGAGGTCACAGAGTCACGCAGCAAATTCTGATTGGCTATCTCTTTTCCATGTTAGTGTACATATTTCCATGCTACCCTCTCCATGAGTCCTACCTGCTCGTCCCCCCGGCCACAAGTCTGTTCTCTATGGCAAGACTCATTTTGAACTTGTGAACTCAAGAATTCTAAGAGAATAAGTGTGTCATTTAAAGCCACTAAGTCATAGTAATTTGTTAGCAGCAACAAGAGCTGAGTGCAGAGCACGTAAACTGCCTGGGAAGTTGTGGCAGAGACTGGTGGGCTGTCGTGGGAGTTATTCAGAGGGCTCGTGTTCTCACCCCGGCCTCTGCTTGTGCGTCCCTGTCACGTACAACAGGTGAGAGCTTATGGCTTGCCGACACGGCCAGAGTGACAAAGGTGGAGTGCCTGGTTGGCTAAGGGCAACTGGTTGCCAAGGGAAAAGTGACCTCATTGCTCACCCACGTGAGTAGTGATGAGCTGTGTAACAGCTGGACCCTGGTGATGACGTGGATGTAGACGNGTTCTCACCCCGGCCTCTGCTTGTGCGTCCCTGTCACGTACAACAAGTGAGAGCTTATGGCTTGCCAACACGGCCAGAGTGACAAAGGTGGAGTGCCTGGTTGGCTAAGGGCAACGGGTTGCCAAGGGAAAAGTGACCTCATTGCTCACCCACGTGAGTAGTGATGAGCTGTGTAACAGCTGAACCCTGGTGATGACGTGGATGTAGACAGTCCACCTTCGAGGCACTCAAGTTTAGGGACCTAACCGAGGGTGTTTGTCCAGAGCGTCTCTACAGTCATCTTCTGCTGCAGTTACTAGATTTCTACATGTGAGTCAGTGCTGTATGAAAGCTGAGTTTTGTTGGGTGGGCATAGAGAACACGACGGTGGATAATACCTCGGCTGGCTCTCTCCCACCCGCTTTAGAGTCTCTTCTTGCTCTAACTCTTGTCTGAAACACGGTGATAGCCGCTGATTATGCGGGGGAATTTAGCATGTGCTGAGAACCTTATATGTTGTCTGAATTAATATAACAATTCTACTAGGGCAATATTCCTGAGTCCTGTTTTATAGACGAGTGAGTCTCCAATTCAAGGGATTAGATCTGATAGAGTACCTGAAGAACTATGAATGGAGGTTCATGACATTGTACCAAAGGCAGTGATCAAGGCCATCTCCAAGAAAAAGAAATGCAAAAAGGCAAAATGGATGTCTGAGGAGGCCTTATAACTAGCTGAGAAAAGAAGAGAAGTGAAAGGCAAAGGAGAAAAGGAACAATATACCCATTTGAATGCAGAGTTCCAAAGAATAGCAAGGAGAGATAGGAAAGCCTTCCTCAGTGATCAGTGCAAAGAAATAGAGGAAAACAATAGAATGGGAAAGACTAGAGATCTCTTCAAGAAAATTAGAGATACCAAGGGAACATTTCATGCAAAGATGTGCTTGATAAAGGACAGAAATGGTATGGACCTAACAGAAGCAGAAGATATTAAGAAGAGGTGGCAGGAATACACAGAAGAACTGTGCAAAAAAGATCTTCATGACCCAAATAATCACGATGGTGTGATCACTCATCTAGAGCAAGACATCCTGGAATGTGAAGTCAAGTGGGCCTTAGAAAG
>SJYW01007085.1:620474-642617 GCA_006410735.1 Raphicerus campestris | reverse complement strand
GGAAACAGTGGAAACAGTGGCTGATTTTATTTTGAGGGGCTCCAAAATCACTGCAGATGGTGATTGCAGCCATGAAATTGAAAGATACTTACTCCTTGGAAGAAAAACTATGACCAACCTAGACAGCATATTAAGAAGCAGAGACATTACTTAGCCAACAAAGGTCCATCTAGTCAGAGCTATGGTTTTTCTAGTAGTCATGTATGGATGTGAGAGTTGGACTATAAAGAAAGCTGAATGCTGAAGAATTGATGCTTTTGAACTGTGGTATTGGAGAAGACTCTTGAGAGTCCCTTGGACTGCAAGGAGATCCAACCAGTCCATCCTAAAGGAAATCAGTCCTGAATATTCATTGGAAGGACTGATGCTGAAGCTAAAACTCCAGTCCTTTGGCTACCTGATGTGAAGAACTGACTCATTGGAAAAGACTCTGATGCTGGGAAAGATTGAGTGCGGGAGGAGACAACAGAGGATAAGATGGCTGGATGGGATCACTGACATGATGGACATGAGTTTGGGTAAACTCTGGGAGTTGGTGAGGGACAGGGAGGCCTGGTTTGCTGCAGTTCATGTGGTCACAAAGTGTCGGACATGACCGAGCGACTGAACTGAACTGAGGCTCCAGCTGAGTGCAATGCCTGGATCACACAGCTGGGAGATGCTAGAGCCGGGTCCGAACCTGGGTCTCTGGGACATGGAAACCTACTCTGACATGCTGCACCCCTCTCCAGGCTCCTGCACCCTGAAATGGCAGGGGTGTCCTTCCTTCTCTGCTTCCTTCCTTTCTCACTCTGTCAGCACCGAGAGCCCCTAAGCACAAGGGTCAGAGGGCACAGGTGGGTGCTCACCCCAAACATCTCCTCATCTCCCACTTCTCCTTCATATTCAAACCAGGTATGTGCTCCAGAGAGCCCCGTGCAAGTGAAAAATGGGATATGTTATTTCAATTTGTCCCCAGTCACGGCTGTGAATAATAAAAACTAACACGACTATAACTATCAGCACCTGAATAACAATGTACATGAATCATGGTGTGTACATTTTTGCAGAACATTCATACATCGTCNGGCCTCTGAACAGACACCACACGGCCTCTTCCCCGGCTTATCTGAAGGATGCTTTTCATTGTTCTTTCTGTCTGGCTCACCCAGAAGAACCAGAGGGAGGGAAGCTTCCAGGAGCCTCAAGGTAAAAGTGCAGGATATTCCTTCGTCTCACTTCCATCCCCAGGTATTGCTGCTCCCTCACTGCCCCTTGAAGGCTGGTCCTGGGGCAGACGGCAGTTCTCTGTGGGAATCTCCACACTGTTTGCCTGACAGTCACTCCCTGATCCTCCTGGGAATCATCTGACAACAGGGAGACAGAGAGACTGGGACACTGTCCTGGACCACGACTCAAGNCTGTTTGCCTGACAGTCACTCCCTGATCCTCCTGGGAATCATCTGACAACAGGGAGACAGAGAGACTGGGACACTGTCCTGGACCACGACTCAAGTCCTCACTTCCCTCTCCTGCCTCTGTAGGGCAGACTGGAAAGAGAGGGACTTTTTAATGAAGTGCTGCTTAAGTTATCTGAAAACACATAAAAGGAAACTTTGGCAAAAGTCAGAGACATATGGAATCCATTTTCTGACATAAAAATTTTATGACAGTATATTGATCAGTTATTGCTGTGTAAGGAAGCACCTCAACTCAGTGGGTTTAATGAAACAAGTATTTCCTGTCATTCATGTTTCTGTGAGTCAGCAGTGTGTGGCTGATGAGTCTGGGCTGGGACTGACGGCTCTACTTTGCACTGTGGGTCTGCGGTTGTCTGGAGGCGCTTCTGTGTCCACACGAATCCCTCTTCCTCCTGAGTCTGGGGACTGGCCAAAGCACACTCTTCTCCTGGTGAGAGCAGAGCATCATGTCACATCGAGGCAGGGAACCAGCCAGACCCAAAGTCAAGCGGTGAGGAAATTTACTCTCTGGTGGAGAGGCGGGTGGTGTAAAGTTGGTGGAGCATCACTGGGAGTTTCACTATAGACGCAGGACTACAACGAGCGACAGGAATAAGGGATCTGGTGCAGAATAAGGGATCTGGTGCAGGCGCTGAGCCTCACGCAGTTGTGGGAGCTGGTGCAGAAGTGAGCATATGGCTCTTCCCTCTGTGCCTGACATTGAGCCTGTGGTCATCAGGGCCAGCAGCGGGGAGGGAAAGTAAGACAGACCGCAGGTCCCAGCAGGGACCACCTGGAACCCAGGTCAGCCTCTGTCTTCAGGCACAAAGGTACAGTGATGGGCAGGGAGGCTGGTGCTCTTGCTGGTGTGTGTGTGGCCGACCACACGCTCCCCTGGCACGGGAGCTGCAGAAGGCGAAGGAGAATTTCCAACAGGGGCCAGAGGTGTTGGAGCCTGGCTGCCCTCTGTGCCGACACAGGAGCCCACGGTGGTGATGCCCGCCTCCAGAACAAAGACAGTGACCACTACTTGGCTTCCCTTTTCCAAAACCCAAATGCATTTTTCTAGTGCCAACTTAATCTAGGACTAGACAGAAGAAAGTTTCAGAAAATGAAATGCCAGCTCAGCTAGCTAAGCTGACAAAGCAAAGTGGCCACACACACGTGGGCTTCCCTGGTGGCTCTGTGAATCCTCCTGCCAATGCAGGAGATGCAGAAGATGTGGGTTTGATCCCTGGGCCGTGAAGACCCCCTGGAGTAGAAAATGGCAACCTGCTCCAGTATTTTTGCCTGGAGAATCCCACGGACAGAGGAGCCTGGTGGGCTACAGTCCATGGGGTCCCAAAGAGTAGGACACGGCTGAGTGACTGAGCGTGCACACACAGAAAAGGGTATGAATTCAGAAAGAGACAAATAGCGGGGCCAGTGATGCAAATGACCATGTGTAATAACTGCAGGAAACTGACAGTGTGGAAGAGGAGTAATTGCCTGCCGGTATCCGTTTTTGCTTACTGAACCTAAAAATTTCAGTCACCTTCATCAACTTTATAAACTGTGCTTCTTTCCTCTCTGGAGAAAGCAATAAATGTGGATGATGGTAGGGCTGCTGGACACAAGAGGGCAAGTGAGATGGTAAGAATATAAGGAACTGACCCACAGGTGGAAAATCATAGTACTGGTCGGTGACAGTTCATATGCTGCCTGATGACTATGCTGCATCCTTGCAGCGAGTCAAGAGAGAGTCACGGCCACCCTGTTTAAGCCTGTCCTTGGTAAGGGTCACACTGAAGCAGCTGGGAAAACTGAGGCAGAAAAGTATCAAATGACCAAGAAACAATAAGATGCTGAGGAAAGAGTGGTGGATTAGGGGTCTGGAGACTACAGTCCTATTTCTGAGGGACTGCAACTAGTTGTAAAACTCTGAGGAGGTAAGGTGTCACACCCATCCCATCATTGGTAAGTAGAAGTGTTGGACCAACTCCCTGGTTGCCTTCTACAGATAGTCTATCCTGTGATGCCCACCCTCCAGCGTGGCGCCATGCTTCTCCATTTGTCTCTGCAGCTGTGTGCTTAAACTTTGGAGGAGGGACAGAGGCACCCAGATTAGATACCTAAGTCCTGGGTTCCCTTGCTAGAAAAACTGTCATAACTTGGGTTCATACAGTTTACTTGGCATCTTAGTGTCCCCATCCTCTGTTCCAAAGAGGTGTGGACCCAGGAACACATGATCTGTACTCTGCTCCTTGGAATAAATCAGCTGTCCAAAGCCCGGGGTCGTGCCGATTCTCTCTTCCTGCATCAGAGAGAACAAACAAAGTGAGGGAGAGGAAAGAAGGATGGTTATATGGTCCTGGGGTGGAAGGGGGTGGAGGTGGCATGTTGGGGAGGAAGTGGGGGAAAATAAATCCTTGCCAAACATGACAGCAAGCTCACGTGTTTCTGGAGGTGGAGTACACAGTAGTACATGTGTGACAGTGTATCTCTCCAGCTGGACTTATTTTTTAATTGGAAATTTTAAGATTAGGGAATGCATGTGTAGCCCTGCTCTAAGTCAGGGATGGGAGCTGTAGAATCCGGGATTGCTTCAGCATCTCCTGCTTTGAAGGCTGCCATGGTGTGTGAATAAAAAGATCAATTGTCTGTGTGTTGAACACGAGCAGAACTATCTCCAAACAGCCCTGACAGTTTTTGTTGGGTCACCTGGGCAACGAGTCATCTGGGAGCAGGACCTCCTTTCTCCCAGTGGAAGAAGCTCCATCTAAAATCAGCTTCCTATAGACCATAATCTTCTGTCATCTCAAGAGCCAGATTTCACACAGAATTGGAGCAGCTGGCATCCTCAGACAACCGCTGTAAACAGCTGGCATCCCCAATCCAGTGTACTTGACAATAAACATTCTTTATCCCCCTTCCCCCCACCATTCTTTATCCCCCCACCCCATCACTTCAGCAAAGTGAAAATGGGAGGTGGACAAAAAGAGGGAAGGGCTCCCTTCTCCAGAACAAAACCCGCGTTGCATCCAGCAGCTGTCATAGCTGTATTCGTTTAGGTCATCCAGCAAGTGTACTCTGAGCCCCAGTTACAAAGATGAGAAATGTGTTGGGGATAAAGCAGTGAAGTTAAGCCAGAGGGAAGCAGGCAGGGGCCGGGCAAGACTTCAGACCGCAGTGTGGATCTGACACCATGTCAAGAGAGGAGGAAGGTAGGCAGGTGTGGGAGGAAGAGCCTCTGACAGGCGTATTGTACTCACTCATGGATAAAGCTCTTAATACAGGTATGCAGAAAGGAAGCCTGGGAAGTTCTCACCAGGATGAAATGGGATTAGCTTTGTAGTTCTATAACCTTCTTCAAAGAAAATGCTGTTTCATTCNGACCAAGAAACAATAAGATGCTGAGGAAAGAGTGGTGGATTAGGGGTCTGGAGACTACAGTCCTATTTCTGAGGGACTGCAACTAGTTGTAAAACTCTGAGGAGGTAAGGTGTCACACCCATCCCATCATTGGTAAGTAGAAGTGTTGGACCAACTCCCTGGTTGCCTTCTACAGATAGTCTATCCTGTGATGCCCACCCTCCAGCGTGGCGCCATGCTTCTCCATTTGTCTCTGCAGCTGTGTGCTTAAACTTTGGAGGAGGGACAGAGGCACCCAGATTAGATACCTAAGTCCTGGGTTCCCTTGCTAGAAAAACTGTCATAACTTGGGTTCATACAGTTTACTTGGCATCTTAGTGTCCCCATCCTCTGTTCCAAAGAGGTGTGGACCCAGGAACACATGATCTGTACTCTGCTCCTTGGAATAAATCAGCTGTCCAAAGCCCGGGGTCGTGCCGATTCTCTCTTCCTGCATCAGAGAGAACAAACAAAGTGAGGGAGAGGAAAGAAGGATGGTTATATGGTCCTGGGGTGGAAGGGGGTGGAGGTGGCATGTTGGGGAGGAAGTGGGGGAAAATAAATCCTTGCCAAACATGACAGCAAGCTCACGTGTTTCTGGAGGTGGAGTACACAGTAGTACATGTGTGACAGTGTATCTCTCCAGCTGGACTTATTTTTTAATTGGAAATTTTAAGATTAGGGAATGCATGTGTAGCCCTGCTCTAAGTCAGGGATGGGAGCTGTAGAATCCGGGATTGCTTCAGCATCTCCTGCTTTGAAGGCTGCCATGGTGTGTGAATAAAAAGATCAATTGTCTGTGTGTTGAACACGAGCAGAACTATCTCCAAACAGCCCTGACAGTTTTTGTTGGGTCACCTGGGCAACGAGTCATCTGGGAGCAGGACCTCCTTTCTCCCAGTGGAAGAAGCTCCATCTAAAATCAGCTTCCTATAGACCATAATCTTCTGTCATCTCAAGAGCCAGATTTCACACAGAATTGGAGCAGCTGGCATCCTCAGACAACCGCTGTAAACAGCTGGCATCCCCAATCCAGTGTACTTGGCAATAAACATTCTTTATCCCCCTTCCCCCCACCATTCTTTATCCCCCCACCCCATCACTTCAGCAAAGTGAAAATGGGAGGTGGACAAAAAGAGGGAAGGGCTCCCTTCTCCAGAACAAAACCCGCGTTGCATCCAGCAGCTGTCATAGCTGTATTCGTTTAGGTCATCCAGCAAGTGTACTCTGAGCCCCAGTTACAAAGATGAGAAATGTGTTGGGGATAAAGCAGTGAAGTTAAGCCAGAGGGAAGCAGGCAGGGGCCGGGCAAGACTTCAGACCGCAGTGTGGATCTGACACCATGTCAAGAGAGGAGGAAGGTAGGCAGGTGTGGGAGGAAGAGCCTCTGACAGGCGTATTGTACTCACTCATGGATAAAGCTCTTAATACAGGTATGCAGAAAGGAAGCCTGGGAAGTTCTCACCAGGATGAAATGGGATTAGCTTTGTAGTTCTATAACCTTCTTCAAAGAAAATGCTGTTTCATTCTCGTTGGTGATTTCAGCTGCTATGAGAGCCGTCTTCCTTTAACGGGAGTCTGTTGTTGTTTTCCAAACCCAATACAGGTTCATTTGTCTTCGGTTTATGGGCTCAAGGAATAATCTTTAGTTTGTCATAGTTATAATTTCTGAGTGGTGGTGGCAGGTGGATCCTTAAAGGGGTATCTTGCTTTGGAAGTACTGTAAATTATTCTGCAGTTTGGTCCACGTTAAGCCCATAATATACTGCAAGCCTGAAACTGTGATGCACAAGTGAGTCTACCTGTAACAAAAGCCACGTGAAACAGTTTCATTAGTAGGAAGGTACCCCAGGGAATCCCTCACAGGTGCACAGGGAGACTGCTCCTGGCATCCCTGATGGAACTCTGGGATGTTTTGGTCACTCCACCAGGGAGGGCCAGTACTAAGACTGTCTGCAGAGGAGTACCCCATTGGGCAAAAATGGCCAGTCCCCTGGTACTTGTATGATGCTTAGACATCAGGGAGCTTCTGGAGGAATTCTGGCCTTCCTGTGGATCCCAGAGGCCCTGAAAGAGGAGGCTGTCTGCTCACTATGCTACTCATGGCAGATCTCTCTTGAATGAGGTCTGAGAGGTGCCCCTCCCTGGACCTGGCATACCTTTCCACTAGAATAATGAAAGATGAGGATTACTGTGGATTTCTGTATTGCTGATCTTGCCTTAGTGTTTCCTTTCCTCAGTCAAATCTATGGCTTCATCTTCATTATGTGACTTTATGGGAGTGATCCTAAAATTTGGAGCATAAACCGGGTGGAGGCTGGAGGCCCACCCATCATGATGCAGTTAATCCAAGTCAGGAGGCCACTGGTCTTTATTCCCCTGCCTTCCAGAAGGCACTGCAGTGATGCTGTGGTGGAAGGGGAAGCTTGAGGTGCATGGTTGTGTCTGCAACACCAGTGGCTAGCTGGGCCTCTGACAGCTCATAGGAGGTGTTCCTTATTACACATTAATTGAGCTGAATAACAGCCTTATGTTTTTAGCTGTCACAAAGATGGTCATCTTAAGTGAATGACATCTTTTAAAATGCAGTTTGCACAGAATCAGTAAGAGTGATACCATGGGTGTGTTTCCATTATATTTAGGTAGGCAACACTGCTCATATTTTCTGAAGATAGAGAAAACCTTTAAAAGCAATTTGAGAAGGAAAGATGTGCAGAGTGACATGGAATCCTGCTTCTGTAAGTCTTAAGCAGGCTATGTAGCATCAAGTACAACCCCCCCTCTGCCCCACAGACTGACGCTTGAGCCAGACTCTAGGTGTTTGACAACGTCATGCCCTGTGCCATCCTTCTGATGCTCCTCTGCATGTCAGGGGCTAGAAGTCTATGAACTGCATTTTCCAGACTCTCTTGTTTCCAGCCCTGAGGCTATCATGTACCATTATACTCTGTCAACGAGAGAGGCACTTACAGTAAGGTGGAGCAGGGGTGAAATCTGCTTTCTCCTTCCTCTGGTAGTGGCCACGGATGGTGATGTGGGCTTTGCATAGATGCTACTGGATTTTGCAGTGGTTTCTGAGCTTTCCTGTGATTCACGTGACTCAGGACTACAGGGAGAGCTGGAAAGTTAGCTGTGAGGTCTCTGTGTTACCCACCCCTGTGTAAGAGCAGCCTTTGTCCATCTTCTGAGACTAGAATTGTGGAAGTGATGCTGAAAGCTAATGCCTGAGTCCTGCCTTCCACTTCTCCAGCCCTTACAATACTTTAGTGATCACTGGATTGTCTGTATTGAACCACATTTTATTTAAAGTGCTTAAACTGTATCACACTGGAAGGAGATCAAACCAGTCCATCCTAAAGGAAATTAATCCTGAATATTCACTGGATGGACTGACGCTAAAGCTGAAACTCCAGTCCTTTGGCCACCTGATGTGAAGAGTTGACTCACTGGAAAAGAACCTGATACTGGGAAAGATTGAAGGCGGGAGGAGAAGGGGATGACAGAGGATGAGATGGTTGAATGCATCACCAACTCGATGGATGTGAGTTTGAGCTAGCTCCAGGAGCTGGTGATGGACAAGGAAGCCTGGCCTGCCACAGTCCATGGGGTCACAAAGAGTCATTCGCGACTGAAGTGACTGAACTGAAACTGTGTCAGTTCTTCTGAATGATAGAAACTATCCATGATATTGTCTCCTGGAAGCTCTCCTTCTTTATGTTGGCATTCTTCAGATGTTTCCTGGGATCCTCTAAGCCATGTTACCATTTAGTTCTGAGGCAGCTATGACATTTCCTTCTTATATCAAACCTAATGCAGCCTACTTGTTCTCTCACTTGTGAGTATTCAGAATTATTGTGGTCCTTCTTCCACAAGTCAGTCATTCAGATACTTGAAATAACTTTTTTTTCCTCTCTAACTCCCTGCCTACTATTTTTTCCTCCAAGTAGAATGACCTTATTCTGTCTGTGATTTCCTTATGTCTACAGCCTTCAGTCAGTCATCTGACTCTGATTTCTTTAGTTAGAATATTCCCTACACATTTTAGCCAATGATTGAGCCTTTCAAATGTAAATAAAGTCAAGGATGAAGTGGTCCATGAACAAATTTAATTAAAAAGATAGATCTGGGGAAAAAAAGTATAATGAAAATGTAGTGAAAGGGTAATGTCTATAATATATAAAGAGTTCTTACAAATTGGCAATAAAAAACAGAATAAAATCCTTAATATATGCATAAACAATTAATAAAAATGAAACATGAATGGCTGCCAAATATAAAATATATTTTCAAATTCAACCATTAGTCAGAGAAATAAAAGTAACCCAGAAATATCCTTTCACATCCATTATATTGAGAAAAAAATGATAATAATAATTTATACTGAGAATATGGGTAAAATTTTCTACCCATATTTTTATGATGCAAAAGTGGAGTATTGTCACATTTTCTGAACATGCATTCTGGCATTGCCTATTACAATGAAAATTGCATAACCCTGTGACCTTGAAAATTCATTACTGGGAATTTAGCCCTAGAAATGCAATGCATATTGATATTACAGACTTTACACCAGTCACAAATATTAACTAAAAATGAATCATTAATCTCAACATAAAATGTCAAGTGATATCACCTTTAGAAATTACCATAGGAGAAAAGCTAAATAATATTGGGTTGGGTGGTTAATTTTTAGATATTACACTAAAAGCGTGATCCATGAAGGAAAAAAATTGATAAGTAAATTAAAAATTTCTGCTCTTTGAAAGACACTGTTAGAGAGAATAAAAGACAAATGACAGATTCGAGAGAAAACATTTGCAAAATATGTACCTGATAAAGGACTTGTATTCAAACACATACCTGATAATGGATATATCTGCTGTTGCTGCTAAGTCACTTCAGTCATGTCTGTGCAACCCCATAGATGACAGCCCACTAGGCTCCCCCATCCCTGGGATTCTCCAGGCAAGAACACTGGAGTTGCCATGTCCTTCTCCAATGCATGAAAGTAAAAAGTGAAAGTGAAGTCGCTCAGTTGTGTCCGACTCAGCGACCCCATGGACTGCAGCCTACCAGACTACTCCATCTATGGGATTTTCCAGGCAAGAGTACTGGAATGGGTTGCCATTGCCTTCTCCAACAGGATAGATAAATAACTCTTAAAACAAAAGATTAAGAAAGAAACTACCAGTTAAGAAACAGGCAAAAGGAACTGAGCAGACACCTCACCAAAGATTTACATAGAGTACTGCCGGGAGCCAGCATGGGGAATCCCGCCCACGGCAAAGGTCATGAGGAAAGGGGCCTGAGAAACGCAAAGGCAGGATCAGGCCTCAGGGGTCCCCCTGGACTTTCTCGAGCATCTACCTCCCCAAACCAGAGTCTGCCTGCTTTACTGTGTTATGCTTTCCACCTACTCTTCTGACATTAACAGGGGCTATCCACCCCCCCACTACCTTTTTCTGGAAAAAGTTAATTTAGAGCTTTTAGATAATAAGTCTCCTGGGTATAATAAGAGTGTTTCAATCCAAAAACCCCTCTGATGGCTTTCTAGCTTGCCTGACAGGTTTGTCCAGACTCTCACAGCTGCTCATGTGATTGTTTGCGGCCTCACAACCACAAGAGGCACAGGAAGCTTAAAACATCATAGGAATGTAGGGGCTTCCAAGGAGTCAAAATCATTAGAATAGAACTGATTAAGGGTTTCATTGTTGAGCCAATACTTGCTGCCAAGTTTCCATATCTTTTATTTGTAGATATAGTTGGTAAGTAGAAAAAACAGATAGTAGCCCTGGCATTAGCAACATTAGATCTTTGAGTTAAGTACTTTCTTTGTTATAACCCACTGCACCTTTGTTCTATAGGAATGTAAATTTATTTAGTACTTTGAGGTTGCTGCAGATTAAAGAAAAAACACTTCAAGGAAAAATGAGTTGTCTGGTTGATAGACATTTATCTAGGAAGAGAGCCATAAAAATGTTAACAGGCCTCTTGGCCAGAAGATAATGTAAATCACCTGAGACCTTTTGTATAGCAGAGGGTATGCAAAAAGAAAGCCTGGTCTCAATAAGGGTCAGGACTGCTGCCCCTGTACAACTCTGCATATTCCATTATTTCTTTATGTCCAACTTGGGGTATATAAGCTGCCTTTGAAAATAAAGTTGTGGGTCTTTCACTGATGCTTGGGTCCCCCATGTTGTTTTTTCTTTTTCCCCCTTTTCAGGCTGAATTCTCATCTGAAGCAGAGAGGCTCGCCGTGTCTACTTATTTGCCTAGGCTTCTATGACCCATGTGAGAGGGAGCCCAAGGTGAGGCACCCTCCACTATTCAAGTGGGTGCCTGTGGCCAATGTAGACAGTGCAAGTTCCTTGTCTTGGGGCTTTATTGTCTCTCTATGTAAACAAAGGAATACAGCATCTTTTTCTCGCTATTTTCTCTCCTCTGTCTCACTACACTATTCTTCCTTAATCTCTCTTTATATCTCTAAATAAATAAATCTCTCCTTGCCGATGCCGTCTCCCCTTCGAATTCCCTGGATCCACTGGGGCTGGACCCCGGCAGAGTACACATAAAAACACTTGACATCATATGTCATTTGGGAATTGCAAATTAAAGTAATAGTAAGCTAGCACTCAAGAGAAACCTGTATACAGGTCAGGAAGCAACAGTTAGAACTGGACATGGAACAACAGACTGGTTCCAAATAGGAAAAGGAGTATGTCAAGGCGGTATATTGTCACCCTGCTTATTTAACTTGTATGCAGAGTACATCATGAGAAATGCTGGGTTGGAAGAAGCACAAGCTGGAATCAAAATTGCTGGGATAAATATCAATAACCTCAGATATGCAGATGACACCACCCTTATGGCAGAAAGTGAAGAGGAGCTAAAAAGCCTCTTGATGAAAGTGAAAGTGGAGAGTGAAAAAGTTGGCTTAAAGCTCAACATTCAGAAAACAAAGATCATGGCATCTGGTCCCATCACTTGGTGGGAAATATATGGAGAAACAGTGGAAACAGTGTCAGACTTTATTTTGGGGGCTCCAAAATCACTGCAAATGGTGATTGCAGCCATGAAATTAAAAGACACTTACTCCTTGGAAGGAAAGTTATGACCAACCTAGATAGCATATTGAAAAGCAGAAACATTACTTTGCCAACAAAGGTCCATCTATTCAAGGCTATGGTTTTTCCAGTAGTCATGTATGGATGTGAGAGTTGGACTATGAAGAAAGCTGAGTGCTGAAGAATTGATGCTTTTGAACTGTGGTGTTGGAGAAGACTCTTGAGAGTCCCTTGGACTGCAAGGAGATCCAACCAGTTCATTCTGAAGGAGATCAGCCCTGGGAATTCTTTGGAAGGAATATGCTAAAGCTGAAACCCCAGTACTTCGGCCACCTCATGCGAAGAGTTGACTCATTGGAAAAGACTGATGCTGGGAGGGATTGGGGGCAGGAGGAGAAGGGGGCGATGGAGGATGAGATGGCTGGATGGCATCACTGAGTCGATGGACATGAGTCTGAGTGAACTCCGGGAGTTGGTGATGGACAGGGAGGCCTGGTGTGCTGCGATTCATGGGGTCGCAAAGAGTTGGACACGACTGAGCGACTGAAATGAACTGAAGATAGCACTACACACCTAGAATGGCATAAACCCAGAACACTGACAACACCAAATGTTGGCGAGGATGTGGAGCAGCAGAAGCGCTAATGCATTGCTGGTGGGAATGCAGAGTAGTACAGCCACAGTGGAAGACGGTGTGGCAATTTCTTACTAAGTTAAACATAATCTTACCATATGTCTCAGCAGTTCCCCTCCTTGGCATTCACCCCAATGAATTAAAAATATATCCATACAAAAACTTGCTCATAATTTCTACTTCATAATAAAACATTAGATTATTATTTATTAATGTTTATCAATAATTACCCCAAACTGGAAGCAACCAAGATGTCCCTCCATAGGTGACTAGACAGACAAAATGGTACATCCACACAATGGAATTTTATTCAATGATGAAGATACATGACTTGTTACACCATGAAAAGATGTCAGCATTAAGGAGGAAACTTAAATGCATGTTGCTAAGTTAAAGAAACTGGTCTCAAAAAGCTAGGTTGCGTGATTCCAACTGTATGATATACTGGGAAACACTGAACTCCAGAGCCAGTAAAAAGGTCAGGCGTTTGAGGGGAAGAGGGCAGGGACGAGTAGGTGGAGGCCAGGCATGTTTAGGGCAGAGGAACTATTCTGTACGATCCTTTGATGGCAGATGTGTATCTTTATACATCTGTCAGAGCCCATGGAATTGAACTGTGGACTTTAGTTAATAATCATGTATCAGTATTCACGATTGAATCTTAACACTAATGAAAGTGAAGTCGCTCAGTGATGTCCGACTCTTTGCGACCCCGTGGACACCAGTCTCCTCCGTCCATGGGATTTTCTAGGCAAGAGTACTGGAGTGGGTTGCCATTTCCTTCTCCAGTGAAATCTTCCTGACCCAGAGATCGAACCCAGGTCTCCCGCATTGTAGACAGACGCTTTACCGTCTGAGCCACCAAGGAGGTCTTCCACACACACTAATGGAAGATGTTAATAAATTATGTTAATAAGGGAAAACCATGCATGCAGGGGGAGTGGAGTATGTGAATATTCTGTATTATCTGCTCAACTTTTCTGTAACTTACCTTAAAAAAAAAGCTACTGTGTAATTTCATTTTTTCACACACAATTATGTAGATGATATAATATTTAAATATTATATGATATTATAAAGAAATTATATTAAAAGGGAAACATATTTCAATCAGTCAGCTAGCTAGTATGTTGACTCCAGTCTTTGGGTGGGTGAATGGAATTTTTCTCAGTTAGTTATTGATGAAGTCTGTTTCCATCCCAGGCTGGTACTCTTCCAAGCGTGTCACCTGAGTTAGCTCCTTTACTCCTCGCCACGGTCCTAGAAGGCTGATCATACTTCAGCTCCACCTTCCAGAGGAGGAGGCTGGAACCGGGAGAGTTTGCTGAAGGCTCCAGAGTCAGTGAGCTGCTAAACTAGTACTTCACCCAGGAATCCAGGCTTCCGGGTCACAGGTTGTGACCTCTGATCAGGGTGCTCAATCTTTATGTGACCCAGAGTACTTGCTCAGGCTACAGATATCTGCTCCTGCTATACGTGTGACTAGGTGGAGCTGGGGTAGGTCTAGGAGTCTGAGCCTTGGACAGATACCCCAGGTAATGTGATTGTATGATCTTGAGAGCATTCTTTGAGAGACTCTGAATTTCAATGTGATGAAGAAGTAGGCACTAAAGAAAATCCAAAGATTCAGAGAATTGCAGCTGAACCAGCAGCGTCAGAAGCAATGGCATCACAGAACAGAAACCAGATTAACAGAAGTCAGTGGGACTCGGCATTTGAATTGTCCAGCAATGAAATCCGCCCTATTACCCAGGAGAACCCAGTGGGGCCTTCCCAGTACAGACCACCCCACCCCCAATATCCTCTGTTGTAGCTCCTCTCTGAAGTACCCAGGTAATAGTATCCAGTGCACATTTCCTGAGTTATTCAGATGCTAACCACCACTCCCCTCACCCACCACCAAACAGAGGAAATTAACTATGTGATGATCATGAATCTTCAGATTTATTGGAGCCTAAAGACTGATCATGTTAGCCACCCTGTTACCTCACCATCAACCAGTCAGAGAACTGTGTAGGAGCTGACCACATACCCTGTGACCCACTTTCTGCACTTGGCCCTTAAAAAGGCTTTGCTGAAATCATCTGGGGAGTTCAGGGCTTTTTTGTGCACAGGTCACTGGTTCTCCTTCCGTGGTCCTGTAATAAACCTCTGTCCCAGACTCTGGTGTTTCAATATTGTTTGCTCACTGTGCATCAGGCAGGCAGAATGAGCTTGGACTTGGCAACATAACCATGGCTGAATGCTGTGATCCTGGTACTGGGGCTGGGAGACTAACCTTCTTGCCCAACTATGAGTGTAGGGAGGGGGCCCGCCCGCCTCGTGGTCAGGAGCAGTGTTTCCTGTGGTGGTGATGATTGCTGAGGGTTCTGACAGCCTTGTAGGGATGCTCAGGAATCATTGCCACCCCGCTGCCCCTGGGCCTGCGCCTGCTGCTCCAGGACACCCAGACAGCAGCAAATACTTGTTTCCTGACAACCCTTCAACTTTGATGTAACACGGTTTCCACTTTGTGTGTGAGCATTAGGGACCAGGGGAAAGCACGTGAGGTCTGTAGCAGCAGCTCTTACACTGAGCAGGCAGGGGGCTGGGCTGGCTGTTAAGGTGCAGCGGGCCAGAGTGGGCTGGGGATGCCCTGCTGAGGAGCGGAAGTGGTGACAGAGCACAGATAAGGCAGGTCAGCAGACCCAGGGCTGGGGGTGCCTGCGACTCCCCTGCTCTTGCTTGTGATCCACGACGGCCTCGGGTAGGTCAACCCCCGCCCCCAGCCTTGTGCTGGGGACCTGCACCTTTTAAAATCTCACAAGCAGTGGAGCTTATAAAAATCTAGACTCCCAGGCTGTAACCCATTCAAATTAATCAGGATCTCTGAGGATCCAGGTGGAGTGTGTGCGTGCTCAGTCATGTCTGACTCTTTGCGACCCCATGGGCTGTAGCCCACCAGGCTCCTCTGTCCATGGAATTCTCCAGACAAGAACACTGGAGTGGGTTGCTACTTCTTTCTCCAGGGGAGCTTCCTGACCCAAGGATCAAACCCGCATCTCCCATGTCTCCTGCATTGCGGACCTATTCTTTACTACTTGAGCCACCAGGGAAGCCAAGGGCTCCAGGCAGCAGGATATTGAAAAATTTCTCTTTTATTATCAACGTGCATCCAAATTGAGAGCACATCAGCGGAATGGCCATCNCTGTCCATGGAATTCTCCAGACAAGAACACTGGAGTGGGTTGCTACTTCTTTCTCCAGGGGAGCTTCCTGACCCAAGGATCGAACCCGCATCTCCCATGTCTCCTGCATTGCAGACCTATTCTTTACTACTTGAGCCACCAAGGAAGCCAAGGGCTCCAGGCAGCAGGATATTGAAAAATTTCTCTTTTATTACCAACGTGCATCCAAATTGAGAGCACATCAGCGGAATGGCCATGCTGCCCGTGCTGCTTCTAAATCCACTTTTAAAACAGTCAGGATGCCCTTAATGTTTAGAAACATAGGGAATAATGTTGATATGTAAAACTATGTCTGTCTTAAAGGAGAAACAATCCTATTTAAATAATAGATTTTAACCCCCCACCCCCCACAACTAACTGCTCACTATAATTTTCTTGGTTAAAAAAAAAAAAAAAAAGCCCAGGCCCAACCCTTACCATCTCCCAAGAGATTGGCCAAGTTCATGTCCATTGAATTGGAGATGGATGGCATTACCAATTCAATAGACATGAACTTGGGCAAACTCAGGGAAATGGTGAAGGACAGGGAAGCCTGGTGTGCTGCAGTCCATGGGGTCACAGAGCGGACACTCCTGAGCCACTGAACAGCAGCAGCCTCCAGCCCCAGAGTGACTCAATCAGAATTTCAGGGTGGGGCCTGGATGTGCATCAGTCTTTAAGGATCCGCAGGTGGTTCTCCAGGTGAGTATCAAGGCTAGAAACCACTGTGTTAATGAAAGATGCTCTCTTGGGAGTTGTGCTGAGCTCAGAGCTGCAGAAGGAGTGGGTGGTCCTTGGGCCCCACGACCGTCTTAGTGGACTTTGGACTATAAAGAAGAAACTGGCTCTTATACCCCTCGACTTGACACACAATAAAGGAACTACCCCTCCTGGTCAGGACAGGTGTCTGGGAGCAAACCTGGATATAAAGTCCTGTGAGTTTCTCTTTCCTTTGGGACCTTTGAAGTTGCCATTTCATGGTCTTCTTGGATTCACTTTTTCTGATTAAAAATCAGAAAGTCTCCCCTTCCCCCTTGATATAATTTGCCTTTTGTTCCTGATGGCCTGCAAAATTTTCCTTATCTTTCATTTCCGGCCTTTTGACTTACGAAGTTGTCTTTGTCTTTACCTTCTGAGGGTTCTGTGTCCTTTTGGTATGTGGTTTGATATCTTCCATCAGTTTTGGAAAATTCTCAGCCTTTATCTCTTCAAAAATTTCTTTGGTTCATTGCTCACTCCTCCCCTACTGAGACTTGAGTTACATATATGTCAGGTCATTTGATACTATTTTATAGATTTTAGAGACTCTTCCCATTTTTTCATTTTTTGTCCCTCCACATGTTTCAGTTTAATAATTTCTCTTGACCTGTTAGGGCAGTTGCAGTGATCTCTTGTGTGCTGCTTGCCCTCCAAGTCTTCTAAATTCCTGATATGTCAGGGACGTGATGTAACAATTGGGTCTCAAGGAGCATTTGTCTCAGGATGGAGGCCATAATGGATATAGACACATGAAGAGTAATAAAAACTAACGCTTAGATAGCACTTGTTCTGTGCCAGGTGCTGTTCTTTGCATGTTAAGTAGTATAAATCATTTAATTCTCTCAATAACCCTATGAGGTAGATACTATTATTGCTACTGTATAAATGAAGAGCCTGAGGCCCAGAGAGGTCTGTAGTTTGTGTGACGTCTCATAGATGGAAGGGGACATAGGAAGGATCTGATCTTGGGTGCTCTGATTCTGGGCTTCAAGCACAGTGCCTTGGCGTCATGTCCAAAGGCGCTCAGTGCCTTTGCGTGACCCTGGGGAGTGAGGGGCCTCTAGGATGCCTAAGGGTGATGCTCCTGGAACCTCAGCCGGGTGAGGGCTGAGAGGCAGTGTCAGGACGGTCGGCTCTGTGAGAGGGCTTCTAAGAAGCATTGCAGGGCTCCGCTGGTGGCTCAGTGCTGAAGAAGTCGCCTGCCAGTGCAGGAGACGCGGGTTCAGTCTCTCATCCAGGAAGATCCCGTGCACCTCAGAGCAGCTATACCCGTGTGCCACAACTCCTGAGACTGTGCGCTAGAACCCAGGGGCCACAACTTCTGAAGCCTGCATTCTTTAGAGCCCGCGCTCCACAGCAAGAGAAGCCATCTCATCTCGAGTGCTGCAACTAGAGAGTAGCCCCCACTCTTCACAGCTGGAGAAAAGCCCACACAGAAGACCCAGCACAGCCAAAAATGAATAAGTAAATAAAGAAAATTACGGGGGGAAAAGAACCATGGCAATCACCAGGGGAGGCCCTCCAGACAGGAGGGCTCTTGGGAATCTTGACAGTGCAGCTCCAGTCTGGGCCAGCTGGGACCCGGGCTCTGCCACAGCTGGGGAGACCTTGACGACAGTCAGGAGTATCAGCCTAAGTGGGTGTGAGGGGCTACTGGGGTATCCAAGCTAGACGGGCTTCCAGCAGGATAGAATAATGGATGTGGGTGACAGGCAGGGAGCTTGGAGAGGAATTCTCAGGGCCAGTGGGATGGAGGGAAGGGAGGCTTTGACCGGATGCTTGCAGCCAAGGCCGGAGGAAGGGAGAGGGCTGATAAGGGTACAGAGTTGTTCTTTAGAAATAAGACTGGGGCGGCCTCTTTGCAGAAGGTTGGAGAGGACGTAGGTTCTAAGAACAGGAGTCAGAACAGAAACAGACAGCACATTAGAAGGAGCTCGTTGGAAGGAGGTGGGTGGAGGGGGAACTGCTGGGGAGTCTTGGCCAGGATCCCTCCAGGGAACAGGAAGGATGCCCACCTTGCCCTGATGAGAGAGGCTTGAGGCTTACCAATCAGTCAGGCCTGACCCACTCGGCCTCTGATGTGAAGTCAAGTTTAGCTAGTTTGCAGCACATGAACCTGGGGTATAAGTCCATAAAGATCCAGCCAGATTCAAAAATACTCTTCTGTTTGTCCATAAATCTTAAATCTGGGGATATACCCAGTGGCCCTGCTGTGGTACTAAATTATACAGCAAGTCCTTAGCCTGCAAAACTATGATTTTTCTGTCTCAGACAGGTGTTCATTAAAGGTCACTTGGCATCCCCTGAAACACACTCTTTCACACCTTAATAGCTGAGGGCTTGAACCATTTCCTCTGTTGTTGCTCTGGATTCTGGCTTCAGGCTCAAATTTGGAGAGGTGGGGAAAAAAAATGACTTTGTTTTTTCCTATGTGCTTGGTATGTTTTTAAGGACTTTTATTTTTCATTATAAAAGTGATAGATGGTTATTAAAAATGTGAAGAAAATATAGGAAAAAGTATAAAGCCATTCCCAGTCTAGTCCATTCACCAAACTTAGATACTATTAATGTTTCAGTGTTTTTCTTCCAGTTTTGTTTTCCCTATAGAAGGATTTTTGTAACTTAAGATCATGTTGGATATATAATTACCTGGTTTGAATTTTTTATTTAACCTTATGTCATGGCATTTTCCAGATGAGCATCTTTTCTTTAACTTCTGATTTGAAAATGTTTTAAACTACATTAATTGCAAGAAGAGTAAAACAAACACACATTTATCCTTTGCCCAGATTCACCAGTTATTAAAAACTTTGCCACACTGGCATTATCTCTATTCCATACGCAATATTGTTTTCTATTTCTGAATCATTTGAGACTAAGTCAAAGACTTTATTTTTGTTCCTAAATGTTTCTGCAAATATCTCCTAAAAACAAGGGCACTCTCTTACATAATCACGATGAAAGGATCAATTTTAGGGTATTTAATATAGATACAATTATCTAATAAATATTCCTATTCAAATTTTGCCGGTTGCTTCAACCACTGTCTTATATAGCAATGTTTTTCCAAATTGGGTTCTGTCAAGGATAACACATTGAATTTAGCAGGCCTGTCTCCTGGGTTTCCTTTAATCTTAAAGGCCTTATCAGTTATCTTTTGATTTGTATGAATCAACATGTTGCAGAGCACAAGCCTGTGGTTTAGTAGAATGACCCTTAATTGGCATTTTTGGTTTATATGCATTAGAGCTCACTAGCTACATAGTATAGCTTACCTAAAGATATCAGCATAAACTTTCTACTTGTTTCCAATTGTTTCCATTATAAACTAAGTCTGATGCACATTTGCATGAAGCAGTGTGGGGAATTATTTCTTTAAGATGACTTCTCAAGGGTGAAATTACAGAATCAAGGAGTGTAGAGATTTGGAAAATCCTTGGTACCTTGCTAAGTTGCTTTCCAGGAGGGTTGTGCTGGCCTGCCAGCAGTGCTTGGAGACCCCCGCTTGAGATCCCTGCTGGAAACAGCTTGTATGTTCTTTGCAGCATGATTGCTTTACAGAGTGGGCAAGAGCTTGAATGCGCTCATTTAGAACAGAAGCTGCAGACCCAGATGCTAGTGGGGTCACCAGGTGCTGTGAACGAGTNTGGAAACAGCTTGTATGTTCTTTGCAGCATGATTGCTTTCCAGAGTGGGCAAGAGCTTGAATGCGCTCATTTAGAACAGAAGCTGCAGACCCAGACACTAGTGGGGTCACTAGGTGCTGTGAACGAGCGGTGAGGGCTCGGTCGGGTTTGGGCTGGAAGGCTGAGCCTCTGCAGCAAGTTGGTGGCCCTTTCTCCAGCTTCTTGTTGCCGGGCATAGCAGAAAAACCTGTTGCTGACTCAGTGCTGCTCAGCCTTCCAAAGTTTCCACAGTAGTGGGAAATCTAGATTATGATGTCACATTTTCCTTTTTTTTTAAGTGTTAGCAGTTCATTAAAACATTTTTTTCACATCTTGTGTGAGTGAGACAAAACACATCTGTGGGAAGGCTGTGCCTTGGAAGCTACCGTTCATATCTGTGCTATAAGTTTTTTCTTTTATTTCCACATTGATTCTTTCTTTTCTGCCGGGCATCCTATTGATTCTTGTTTCCCAGGCACCAGACCGGGTTCCTTCTTAATCTCAGCCCATCATAGTATACTTTATCTTTTGTGCTCTTAGTAATTAAAGTGTTCCCCTGAACTCTGACATCGATCTGGGTGTTGAGCTCATAAGTGATAATCACATCAGAGAGATGGAGGGGACTCATGGATGTCTGTCAGGTCAGCCTACCGAGAGTCTTGGATGCCCAGATGAGAGTTGCTTGTGGTCAGGGTGATCGATGAATTGGATTTGGTTCCTTTGGAGTCTTGCATGGTGGAGATATAGATATTCACTGCTAGGTGGGTGTCCATCTGCTCCATCAGGTCCTCGTCCTGCTTCGAAGAGTCTGGGTCCCGTGACTGGTTCTGACCAGTGCCTGCAAGTGCGGTGTGCTACCCTTTGCAGTGGTCCATTGGGTGGTTCCCTCCCCACCCCCAGCTCTCTTCACTTCATCTATGATTGGGGACCGCAGTGTGCAGTCCTCACACGGAGGATGGCTACCTGGGGATGGGCTGAGGATTGTAACAGAGGGGAAATGCGTACTGGCTGCGTATTGGGAGGAGATGGGTGAGGTATGAGCTCTCTCTCGCTCAGGTCCACCCTGCAGAGTGAGCATGAGAGAGCAAAATTCCCCAGTCACTCAAGTCTACAGTCTTCCCAGTGTGACGTCACCTTCTGAACTGACATTCTGATACTCAAAATAACCTCTTGAATTGAATCAGGCATAAAGATCTCAGTCCTACAGAAAAGGAAGCTGAGGCTAATGATTTATCTGAGGGTCTGATTCCAAAGTGTGTTCTCTATTCTATTACACCCTCCTGAGCAGAAATTCAGTGAAAATAGAGCCTATTTACTAACAGAACTAATCAGTAAAGAATTACTGATTCTCACAAGAACACAGGGCACAGCCTACCACTGCTTTTGTTTATTTATTTTTAACCATGAAGACAAAAAGTACATGGAAGGAAAAAAATAGAGAGAAACTTTAAACTGTAAGGGTGACACGATTCACTTGCAGTAATTTCAGTTTTTCCTCCAGATATGGTCTTGAGGGTCAGAAGAATAAAGCCTGGATTCCTTTAATATCTTCTTATAAACTGAATAATCCATCATCTTATTTCTGGCAGCACGAGTTTCCAACCACAGACAATTAATGTATTCATGCTTCACAAAATTGTCATCTGCTTTTTTTCCTCTCAAAGGAAAAAAAAAAAAAAAAAAAACCCAGGGTCTGTGTACCTTTGTAAACATTTGTAAGTTACGTTCTTAACTTATGAGAACCAGATAATTTAGGGCTTACCTTTTCTCTGCTGTTTTGTCTAGTTTTCAGTTAAGAGAGCTTCCTTGGTGGCTCAGCTGGTAAAGAATCTGCCTGCAATGCAGGAGACCCCGGTTTAATTTCTGGGGGGGAAGATCCACTGGAGAAGGGATAGGCTACCCACTCCAGTATTCTTGGGCTTCCCTGATGGCTCAGTTGATAAAGAATCTGCCTGCAGTGTGGGAGATCTGGGTTCAGTCCTTGGG
>SJYW01007085.1:595720-620439 GCA_006410735.1 Raphicerus campestris | reverse complement strand
ATCAAGGAGTGTAGAGATTTGGAAAATCCTTGGTACCTTGCTAAGTTGCTTTCCAGGAGGGTTGTGCTGGCCTGCCAGCAGTGCTTGGAGACCCCCGCTTGAGATCCCTGCTGGAAACAGCTTGTATGTTCTTTGCAGCATGATTGCTTTACAGAGTGGGCAAGAGCTTGAATGCGCTCATTTAGAACAGAAGCTGCAGACCCAGATGCTAGTGGGGTCACCAGGTGCTGTGAACGAGTGGTGAGGGCTCGGTCGGGTTTGGGCTGGAAGGCTGAGCCTCTGCAGCAAGTTGGTGGCCCTTTCTCCAGCTTCTTGTTGCCAGGCATAGCAGAAAAACCTGTTGCTGACTCAGTGCTGCTCAGCCTTCCAAAGTTTCCACAGTAGTGGGAAATCTAGATTATGATGTCACATTTTCCTTTTTTTTTAAGTGTTAGCAGTTCATTAAAACATTTTTTTCACATCTTGTGTGAGTGAGACAAAACACATCTGTGGGAAGGCTGTGCCTTGGAAGCTACCGTTCATATCTGTGCTATAAGTTTTTTCTTTTATTTCCACATTGATTCTTTCTTTTCTGCCGGGCATCCTATTGATTCTTGTTTCCCAGGCACCAGACCGGGTTCCTTCTTAATCTCAGCCCATCATAGTATACTTTATCTTTTGTGCTCTTAGTAATTAAAGTGTTCCCCTGAACTCTGACATCGATCTGGGTGTTGAGCTCATAAGTGATAATCACATCAGAGAGATGGAGGGGACTCGTGGATGTCTGTCCGGTCAGCCTACCGAGAGTCTTGGATGCCCAGATGAGAGTTGCTTGTGGTCAGGGTGATCGATGAATTGGATTTGGTTCCTTTGGAGTCTTGCATGGTGGAGATATAGATATTCACTGCTAGGTGGGTGTCCATCTGCTCCATCAGGTCCTCGTCCTGCTTCGAAGAGTCTGGGTCCCGTGACTGGTTCTGACCAGTGCCTGCAAGTGCGGTGTGCTACCCTTTGCAGTGGTCCATTGGGTGGTTCCCTCCCCACCCCCAGCTCTCTTCACTTCATCTATGATTGGGGACCGCAGTGTGCAGTCCTCACACGGAGGATGGCTACCTGGGGATGGGCTGAGGATTGTAACAGAGGGGAAATGCGTACTGGCTGCGTATTGGGAGGAGATGGGTGAGGTATGAGCTCTCTCTCGCTCAGGTCCACCCTGCAGAGTGAGCATGAGAGAGCAAAATTCCCCAGTCACTCAAGTCTACAGTCTTCCCAGTGTGACGTCACCTTCTGAACTGACATTCTGATACTCAAAATAACCTCTTGAATTGAATCAGGCATAAAGATCTCAGTCCTACAGAAAAGGAAGCTGAGGCTAATGATTTATCTGAGGGTCTGATTCCAAAGTGTGTTCTCTATTCTATTACACCCTCCTGAGCAGAAATTCAGTGAAAATAGAGCCTATTTACTAACAGAACTAATCAGTAAAGAATTCCTGATTCTCACAAGAACACAGGGCACAGCCTACCACTGCTTTTGTTTATTTATTTTTAACCATGAAGACAAAAAGTACATGGAAGGAAAAAAATAGAGAGAAACTTTAAACTGTAAGGGTGACACAATTCACTTGCAGTAATTTCAGTTTTTCCTCCAGATATGGTCTTGAGGGTCAGAAAAATAAAGCCTGGATTCCTTTAATATCTTCTTATAAACTGAATAATCCATCATCTTATTTCTGGCAGCACGAGTTTCCAACCACAGACAATTAATGTATTCATGCTTCACAAAATTGTCATCTGCTTTTTTTCCTCTCAAAGAAAAAAAAAAAAAAACACAAACCCAGGGTCTGTGTACCTTTGTAAACATTTGTAAGTTACGTTCTTAACTTATGAGAACCAGATAATTTAGGGCTTACCTTTTCTCTGCTGTTTTGTCTAGTTTTCAGTTAAGAGAGCTTCCTTGGTGGCTCAGCTGGTAAAGAATCTGCCTGCAATGCAGGAGACCCCGGTTTAATTTCTGGGGGGGAAGATCCACTGGAGAAGGGATAGGCTACCCACTCCAGTATTCTTGGGCTTCCCTGATGGCTCAGTTGATAAAGAATCTGCCTGCAGTGTGGGAGATCTGGGTTCAGTCCTTGGGTTGGGAAGATCCCTTGGAGAATGGAACAGCTACCAACTCCAGTATTCTGGTCTGGAGAATCTCATGGACTATATAGTCCACGGGGTTACAAAAAATTGGACATGACTGAGCGACTTTCACTTTTTCTCTGCTTTTTTTTTCTAGTCTTCAGTTAAGAGAAAGATAATTGAAAATGATTTTTTTTTTAACTCGGCACACCTCAAAAATTCTTTCCAAAGTGCTGTGTTTGCAATGAGCCCACCATGATACACATAGCAGGCCTCTTCAACAGGCCATGGGAGCAGGGTGACTGGTGGACACCCAGCATGACAAGATCACAGACTGTGTTACAAGAGCGCCATTTCCACATGGAAGTTTCTCTTGCTGTGAGTGGACTCCACGCCAGCTGGGAACCTACACTGTCGCATCATAGGGACATTATGTCATTGAGGTTCAGATGTATAAGAGGCTCAGCAGACATCCACATGGGTAAGCTGAGGATGCTGCTAAGTCACTTCAGTCGTGTCCGACTCTGTNAACCCCAAACCTCCAGTGTGGCTACATTTGGAATAAGGGAGGAATTAAGGTCAGGTGGCCCTTGCCCATTAGAACAAGACCCAGTTTCCCCCTCAGTCAGTCTCTCCCATCAGGAAGCTTCCATAAGCCTCTTATCCTTCTCCATCAGAGGGCAGACAGACTGAAAACCACAGTCACAGGAAACTAACCAATTTGATCACATGGACCACAGCCTTGTCTAACTCAACAAAACCATGAGCCATGCCTCACGGGGTCACCCAAAACAGACAGGTCATGGTGGAGAGTTCTGACAAAAAGTGATCCACTGGAGAAGGGAATGGCAAACCACTTCAGTATTCTTGCCTTGAGAACCCATGAACAGTATGAAAAGGCAGAAAGACAGGACACTGAAAGAGGAACTCCCCAGGTTGGTAGGTCCCCAATACACTACTGGAGATCAGTGGAGAAATAACTCCAGAAAGAATGAAGAGACGGAGCCAAAGCAAAAACAACACCCAGTTTTGGATGTGACTGGTGATGGAAGTAAAGTTCAATGCTGTAAAGAGCAATATTGCATAGGAACCTGGAATGTTATGTCCATGAATGAAGGCAACTTCAAAGTGGTCAGACAGGAGATGGCAAGAGTGAACGTCGATATTCTAGGAATCAGCAAACTAAAAATGGACTGGAATTGGGTGAATTTAACTCAGTCAGTTCAGTCAGTTCAGTCACTCAGTCGTGTCCAGCTCTTTGCAACCCCATGAATCGCAGCACGCCAGGCCTCCCTGTCCATCACCATCCCCTGGAGTTCACTCAGACTCACGTTCCTCGAGTCCATGATGCCATCCAGCCATCTCATCCTTGGTTGTCCCCTTCTCCTCCTGCCCCAAGATGACCATTATATCTACTACTGCAGGCAAGAATCCCTTAGAAGAAATGGAGTGGCCATCATAGTCAACAAAAGANACTCACGTTCATCGAGCCCATGATGCCATCCAGCCATCTCATCCTTGGTTGTCCCCTTCTCCTCCTGCCCCAAGATGACCATTATATCTACTACTGCAGGCAAGAATCCCTTAGAAGAAATGGAGTGGCCATCATAGTCAACAAAAGAGTCCAAAATGCAGTACTTGGATACAACCTCAAAAACGACAGAGTGATCTCTGTTCATTACCAACAGAAACCATTCAATATCAAAGTAATCCAAGTCTATGCCCCGACCAGTAATGCTGAAGAGGCTTAAGTTGAATGGTTCTGTGAAGACCTACAAGACCTTTTAGAACTAATACCCAAAAAAGATGTCCTTTTCATTATAGGGATTGGAATGAAAAACTAGGAAGTCAAGAAATAACCTGGAGTAATGGGTAAATTTGGCCTTGGAGTACAAAACGAAGCAGGGCAAAGGCTAACAGAGTTTTGCCAAGAGAACTCACTGGTCATAACAAACACCCTCTTCCAACAATGCAAGAGAAGACTCTACACATGGACATCAGCAGATGGTCAATACAAAAATCAGATTGATTATATTCTTTGCAGGCAAAGATGGAAAAGCTCTATACAATCAGCAAAAACAAGACTGAGAGTGGACTATGGCTCAGAATGTGAACTCCTTATTGCCAAATTCAGACTTAAATTGAAGAAAGTAGGGAAAACCACTTTCATTCAGGTATGACCTAAATGAAATCCCTTATGATTATATAGTGGAAGTGAGAAATAGATTCAAGGGATTAGATATGATAGGCAGAGTGCCTAAAGAACTATGGACAGAGGTTTGTGACACTGTATAGGAGACAGGGATCAAGACCATCCCCAAGAAAAAGAAATGCAAAAAGGCAAAATGCTTGTCTGAGGAGGCCTTACAAATAGCTGAAAAAAGAAAAGAAGCAAAAGGCAAAGGAGAAAAGAAAAGATATACCCATTTGAATGCAGAGTTCCAAAGAATAGCAAGGAGAGATAAGAAAGCCTTCCTCAGTGATCAATGCAAAGAAATAGAGGAAAACAATAGAATGGGAAAGACTAGAGATCTCTTCAAGAAAATTAGATACCAAGGGAACATTTCATGCAAAGATGGGCTAGATAAAGGACAGAAATGGTATGGACCTAACAGAAGCAGATGATATTAAGAAGAGGTGGCAAGAATACATGGAAGAATTGTATAAAAAAAATCTTCACGATCCAGATAACCATGATGGTGTGATCACTATCTAGAGCCAGACATCCTGGAATGTGAAGTCAAGTGGGCCTCAGACAGCATCACTATGAACAAAGCTAGTGGAGGTGATGGAATTCCAGTTGACCTATTTCAAATCCTAAAAGAGGATGGTGTGAAAGTGCTGCACTCAATATGCCAGCAAACTTGGAAAACTTAGCAGTGGTCAGAAGACTGGAAAAGGTCAGTTTTCACTCCAATCCCAAAGAAAGGCAATATCAAAGAATGCTCAAACTACTGCACAATTGCACTCATCTCACAACGCTAGCAAAGTAATGTTCAAAATCCTCCAAGCCAGGCTTCAACAATACGTGAACCATGAACTTCCAGATGTTCAAGCTGGTTTTAGAAAAGGCAGAGGGACCAGAGATCAAATTGCCAACATCTGTTGGATCAAGAAAAAAAACAAGAGAGTTCCAGAAAAACATCTCCTTCTGCTTTATTGACTGTGCCAAAGCATTTGTGTGGATTACAACACACTGTGGAAAATCTTTCAAAAGATCAGAATACCAGACCACCTAACCTGCCTCCTGAGAAATCTGTATACAGGTCAAGAAGTAGCAGTTAGAATTGGACATGGAACAACAGACTGGTTCCAAAATCGGGAAAGGAGTGTGTCAAGGCTGCATATTGTCATGCTGCTTATTTAACTTATATGCAGAGCACATCATGAGAAATGCTGGGCTGGATGAAGCACAAGCTGGAATCAAGACTGCCAGGAGAAATATCAATAACCTCAGATATGCAGATGACACCACCCTTCTGGCAGAAAGCGAAGAAGAACTGAACTCAACATTCAGAAAACTAAGATCATGGCATCTGAACCATCACTTCATGGCAAATAGATGGGGAAACAGTGGCAGACTTCATTTTGGGGGGCTCCAAAATCATTGCAGATGGTGACTGCAGCAATGAAAATCAAAGATGCTTGCTTGTTTCTTGGAAGAAAAGTTATGAGCAAACTAGACAGTTTATTTAAAAGCAAAGACATTTGCCAACAAAGGTCTGTCTAGTCAAAGCTATGGTTTTTTCAGTGGTCATGATGGATGTGAGAGTTGGATTATAAAGATAGCTGAGCACAAGAGAATTGATGCTTTTGAACTGTGGTGTTGGAGAAGACTCTTGAGAGTCCCTTGGACTGCAAGGAGATCCAACCAGTCCATCCTAAAGGAGATCAGTCCTGAGTGTTCATTGGAAGGACTGACATTGAAGCTGAAACTCCAGTATTTTGGCGACCTAATGCAAAGAGCTGACTCATTTGAAAAGACCCTGATGCTGGGAAAAATTAAAGGCAGGAGGACAAGGGGACAACAGAGGATGAGATGACTGGATGGCATCACCGACTAGATGGACATGAGTTTGAGTGAACTCCGGGAGTTGGTGATGGACAGGAGGCCTGGCGTGCTGTAGTCCCTGGGGTCACAAAGAGTCGGACACGACAGCAAATGAACTGAACTGTGAGTCAGGTGAGGGCAGGGGCCTGATCTGATGGGATTAGTGACGCTGTAGGAAGAGAAAGCTGAGATGAGCCCTCTCTGCCTCTGCACACACCGCAGGGGCCCTGTGGGAACAGGCCACACAGCAGGAAGGCCACCCCTCTCAGGGGCCAGCCGTACTAGCACCTTGATCTGGGGCTTCTGCCTGTGAGGAAAGATGTGTCTTTAGCTTAAGCCGCCTGGTCTGTGGTGTTCCCTGTGGCCACCGGAACAGACCCCCGGCCCCACCACACCGTTGCCTGAAGGCTATAGGAGGCTCTGCTCCTCAGCCCCTGGGTGATACATGTCTGTTCTAGGCAGAGATTTTAGGCTTAGGATAGGGTACAGTGCTGCCCCTTCACCCAAGAGAGTGACTGTGGAAGCGAGGGTGGAGATAGGAAGTGTACCCGCCTCCATCCTGAGGAGGGAGGTGGTGAGCGGAACCACACCCCCACCGCCATGTTGGATCTGTGGCCTGAGAGAGGAGAGAAGAAGGGGTTTGTCGTGTTAACCATGGGGTTTGGGGAGCTTGTTTCTACAGCCTTACATGACCTGCCCTGATGGATATAGCATCTCAAGGATGGCATTTTAGAACAGATGATAAAGGAGCTAATTTGTGGCTTTCCATTTAAAACATCTGAAGCCCAGATGCACACACAGCATGTGTGAAGACCAGCTGGTGATCCCAGCCATCGTCCACCAGGCTCAGCGAGGGTCTTCTGGCCTCAGAGGGAGAAAATATGGAGAACTGAGGGGAAAGGAAAGAGCTCAGATGCCACCGTGTCCCTGAGTCCTCGACCTCTGTCCTTGTCTTTGTGAGGTGGAAAATTCCTCCAGAAATCCCAGTGGGGCTTGGAGATTGACAATCTGAAAGGATTTGTGTCCCATCTTTGGAAAAACCCCAGCATCAGCTTGATGAGGAGAAGATATGTCCTCAACGCATGGTGAGCTGACTCTCTTCACAGAGTTCTCACCCCTTCAGTGACCTCTAGGGTCAAGAGATGGGGTCCATGAGCTCAGTACAGGCATGGAAATCATAGAAGGCATGCAGGGGGCCTGCCTGCAGCAGGGCCTTCTGTTGGAGGTGGAGAGGGTGGCACTCTCCTTCGTGACTCTGAGATCCCCCCATCCCCACTGGGCATGCACGGCTCTCCCCATCTGGCCCGTGGCCTCTCCAGCCATGTTCCCCGTCACTCACCATCTCAGGCCCCGTTTCAGCCTTGTTGCATTACCTGAGCTTCCCCACATCTAACCAGCGGTTCTGGGACCCTGGGCCTTTGCATCTGCTTGCCTTCTGCCTTCCTTGTTGGACTGAAACATAATGATTCATCCCTTGAGATCTAATAGACTTCTTTGAGGAACATTTCCTGTTTCATCAGGTCATCAATCACTTTTTTAGCCATAGATGTACCCAACACTGGCCTTCCCTGGTGGCTCAGACGGTAAATTGTCTGTCTACAATACGAGAGACCTGGGTTTGATCCCCGAGTTGGGAAGACTCCCTGGAGAAGGAAATGGCAACCCACTCCAGTACTCTTGCCTTGAAAATCCCATGGATGGAGAAGCCAACATTGTCCTTCTCGATGGCTCAGCAGTAAAGAATCTGTCTGGGATGCAGGAGACAGAGGAGACCTGGGTTTGATCACTGGATCTGGAAGATCCCCTGGAGTAGGGAGTATTCTTGACTGGAGAATCCCATGGACAGAGGAGCCTGGTGGGCTACACTCCATGGGGTCACAAACAGTCAGACACCACTACAGCGGCTTAGCTCCCATGTACCTAACATTTACCTCTGCTCAACAAAATTCAACAGAAGCTTCTAGAGCGGTGACTCTGCCAGGCACTGAGGTCGCCACAGAGTAAAGAGAGGTGAGCAGAGCAGAGGTCTGCTCTTGGGCCCCCGTTCCGCTTCCTGTTGCCGCGTAGAAGATCACCACAACCCCTAGTGCATGAAGCCATCTCCCCTCTGATGGCTTCCGTGGGTCAGGGGCAGAGAGACCCCAGCTGGGACTCTGAGCTTGGGGCCCTTGGGGAGTCACGGTTAAATGGGATCTGCAGCTGGCACAGCGCAGGAAGGGTGGTGGAGCATCTGTCAGCTGCCGGCCGTCTCATCTCTTCTCCTGCAGTCTGGAAGCCTCTCCTTGCGGCCGCTCTGCAGGGGCCGTCTGGGCTTGCTCTCAGCATGGGGTCTTCAGGGCCGTCAGACCGTTTGCCTGGCAGCTCAAGACTTTACGACTGAGGATTCCAGAAGGCATGGCAGAGGTTATGTGGCCTTTTAGGACTTAACTTTGAAAGTCCCACTTTGTCTCTTTCTGCTGCATTTTTGCAGCTGAAAATAAGTCACTAGCCTGACCAGGTTTAAGGGAAGGAGAATTAGGTTCTGCTTTTTGATGGGAGGGTGCGAGGTTCTAGAAGAGCATGTGAAATGGGAGATGTCATTAGAACTTTCTTTGGAAAATAGTCTGACACTTGCCATACTTGAATGCATGCCCACCTCTTTTGCTACACTATAAGCTGATTTAGGCTGAGTTGGGTCTTACTCTCTGTTCTCAAAATTTAGCTCTGGGCAAACTAGAAGAGAAAGATACTCAGTGTTTTGGAATGAATCAGTGAATTGTCCATTCTTTCTCTAAGTTCAGAGAACCCTATTTATGTCTGTTATTTTAATTGAGATAATGAACACTTCTAAAAGGATAGTTTCTCAATTTTCCTGCTGTTTTTTTTTCCCTTAGGCATTAAAATCAAACCTGTAACAATATTTTAAATTAATTATCCTCCAATAAAAATAAATAGATTAATTTAAAAAATCAAATCTGTAAAATTTATATAGTGCACTTGATGTGGATGCAAAGCTTGTCGTTTCCTCCTAGTCCTTCTGAGGACTCTGGATCTTCATGCCAGTTTCAAGAACTATGGCTATCAGATGAAAATAGCCTGTGCACTCCAAAGGGTTAAGATTTCAACAGAATGCAGGCCTCCCCAGTCTAGATGCTCCTCTGCTTTGGAACCCCAACTTGTCTTTCCAAGAATCACTTACCTCTTTATCCTGGAAAGTTGTGCCAGGGAGACTCTTAATCTTCTCTCTGATAGTTGCCTGAGCGACCATCACACTCCAAGAATTTGTGCGAGCTGCTTCATTAGAGAACAGATCCAAGATGCCCTAACACAGCTTTACAGACACAATCTGACTGAAGGGTGTGAGCAGTGCCTTGGGGCACAGCTGCCTCTGACTCAGCTCCTCTTCTACACCAAGAATGATGCTGGTGAAGACCTCTGTCTCATTACATACAAACTCATCGGGCAGGTGCTAGGTGCTTGTTTGCTGATACCGACAGCTCTCGCTTTGCAAAAAGCTGCTATAGGTAATATTTTGTTTCCTCAGTCCACCCATGCTTGCCTCATTTATTACAGTATGTCATTTGTGTGTTATGAGGATAGAAATTGTAGATGCCAATGGTAGCTTCCATTACTGAGGTCTTGCCCTGAGCATTTTATTTACCCTCGTCCACTGAGGCTGAAAATACATTGTAATATTAATATCCTCATCCCCATTTGGAGGTTCAGAGACTGGGTTAAAATTTGTCCAAGAGGTTGGAAGCAGCCAGGCTGGATTCAGATCTTCAAGTGCCTGACTCCCAAGTGTAGGAGGGCCCAGCTTTCCTTTGGTCTCTGGGTGGTTAATGGCTGGGGGAGGTCTGTGGCCCGTCCTGAATACACTGCCCCTGTGCCCACAAGCTCCCTTCTGGCCATTGAATGCACTCATTTCCTGGCCTGTGTCTGTGACTGTCCTGTTGCCTGGAAGAGGAGAGTGAAGTGGCCCTCACCATGAGCTTGCCCGCTGCTCCCTGCCATGGATGCTGGTGGCTGATGCTGGCGGAGCTGGTACCTGGAGGCAGGTGGGCAGGGAGTCAACTTGGCCAGTTGCCTCAGAAGTCAGCAGGGGAGATGCAGCCTCTTCAGGCTTAAAGAGCTCATGGCTTGGAGAGAGGAGAGTGTGATCTGAGTCCCTGGAGCTCTGTCTCCTTGTTGGAGGCTTCTGAGCATATGAGTCAGTGATACCTGACTTGCCTTCCTCTCTGGGTTACTGTGAAAATCAAACTCCTTAACTCTAGAGAGAGTGCTGTGTGAATTGTAAAGCTGCACCAAACGTGGGTGATTTTTATCATAGCAGGGTGGTCTCCTTGCAGAGCACGCTGCCACGTGGGAGGGGCTGGTGCGAGGTGAAGGGAGGGACGTGCTGGGGACGTTTCTCAGATGTGTGTTTCGGTGCTGTTGCTGCTGGGGGAGCAGGGAGGGATAGTGGGTGTGTGACACAGCAAAGCTGAAAAAGCAAAGGTATTGACAAAGGGAGACTTACTAATGACGTGCATGTGTTTTTGTGTGCTCGGTAACATCATGTCCGACTCTTGATGACCCTATACACTGTTGCCTGCCAGGCTCCTGNTAGCTCCCTCCCCCGAGGCAGTTCTAGAAAGCCCTGTCCCCCTGAATGGAAGCAGGAGGAGAAAGAAAGGGCAGTACGGAAGGGAAAAATGATGGCTTTCTATACCTTAAAAAATGCAGTTAAGAGAAAACACCATCAAAAATAAAACAAGCAATGGAATCACGATTTTCCTCTTTGGGAAAGCCATTGGTCAAGAAAGGAACGGCAAATGCATACAAACCAAAATGTTTTTGGAGTTAATAACTGTAAATATTAATTAACACTGTATCCTTTGAACTTAATAATGTGCATGTCAGTCTGTGTGAGAGAGGGTAAGTTTTTGTTTTTATCCCATCCTTAGTTTTGTAGTTTCAAGCATGTATCTTGCAGTCTTTTTAAAGGTATCCGACTAGTGGGCTCACAAAAGCAGAGAGAAAATGAGATAGTAAAATTAGAGTGAATCAACGACCCGACTAAGCTTAAGTTAGAGATGTCAGTGATGCTGCGTTTTCTCCAAAAGAAACGAAGGCTGTTTGCACTGTTCTGAGATAGAATAGAGACGTTCCTGGCAAGTGACATGTCATGTCACCAAATGTGTGTTTACTGTTTGTGTTTGTTTGATATTTTCACTCAACATTGACGTTTTGCTGATTAAGGCCTCAGGTGAGTGTTAACTTCCTTTATGTGGTCTGTTGACCCAAATGCAGTAGATCAAACATTTCATTCCATCTTGTAAGCACTTTGGGCAAGTAGAATTCCAGGACTGAGATTCATGTTTTCTAACTGGAGAGCTGATGTTCAGAGCGTATCTGTGTCTGTGGTCGGGTAAGAAGGTGAAAGGGTGGGATCCGGCTTGCGAGAGGGTGTGGATTCCCTCTGAGCGTCACGGTGGGGTCACAATGCTGTTCCTACGTGAATCGTACCGCAGAGACCAAGGGTGTGGTTTCAGAGCCCTCCTTTCACTTCTCTGCCTTCATTGGTATGATGATGAGCCTGGCTCGGACCAGGGGTTAGAAACACAAACACCTCCATGGGCAGGACAGACGACAGGACCATAAACATGTACCTTACAATGCACCACAGCATCACCGTTGTTTTCTTCACACTCACAAAAACAACGGTGTTGAAATTCCAGTCTCTTTCACAGATCGTTAATCTTTTCATTGGCATCCTTTCCACACGCCAGTCATGGCTCGTCTCATAGCTTGTTTTCCTAATGGAAGATTAAGTTGTATTCTTTTGGAGCAGACACACTTTGTTGGCATGTTAAACCCAGGAATCTTTATGTCCTAGAAAAGTCTGCCTTTTCTTGGAAACATGTAGCGCTTTGTTTCTTTCCTCCTTTCTTGAAAAAGACATGGATGTGAAGATGCGTTTTTCTTTTTTGTTCTACTACCTGTCAGATGACACTGACCCTCAGAATGGGGAGTAATTGGAGGTGTGGGAACTGTGTCCAAAGGAACTGTGTCCTCGGGACCTTCCTTCCCTCTCTGCCCCTCNCAGGAATCTTTATGTCCTAGAAAAGTCTGCCTTTTCTTGGAAACATGTAGCGCTTTGTTTCTTTCCTCCGTTCTTGAAAAAGACATGGATGTGAAGATGCGTTTTTCTTTTTTGTTCTACTACCTGTCGGATGACACTGACCCTCCGAATGGGGAGTAATTGGAGGTGTGGGAACTGTGTCCAAAGGAACTGTGTCCTCGGGACCTTCCTTCCCTCTCTGCCCCTCGTGGCTGCCCCTCGTATCATTCGACTGTTGGCCTCTGCGAATATTAGTCCAGGACAGACGTGTGTGCTAAGTTTTTCTCAAGAACTATAAATCCTGATTATCTTTCATGGAATTCTCCTGAATTTTAGAGGTTGGCCACAGAAGTTAAATTTAAATAAACATAAATGATAGCGGTGCTTCATAGTCAGTGACTCAGACCAAACACGAGAAAACTATGAACCTGATGCCCATAAAACTCTGAGACTTTGGAGCAAAATGATCTTAAAGTTCTTTTTCCCCTAGAACTTTTTCTTTTTAGACAGATATGTCTATACCCCTTACTGTTCTCTAGGCACCCTTAAAGCACTTTACATGTCCTAACTCACTTAATCTTCACAGCAGCTTCGTAAAGTTGGTGCCATTATCTTCATTTTATAGATAAGGAGCTGAGGCACAGAGTATTTGAGTGACTAGCCTAATGTCACGGAGCAAATAAGTGGTAGCACCAGAATTCCAGCAGTGGTCCTCTGCCTCAGAGCCCAGAGCTCTCTTCCTTTATCCAGGTAAGCTTCTATTTTCTAAAATGTCTCCTTAACAAACATTAATTGATAAATTTTTTGTGGACAATGAGCATATTTATTTGGATTTGTATGAAATGAGAAGTCTGAAATATTTTTATTTGTATGTGGAAAAAAGATTCATTAGTTTAGGTCTGTTCAATACCCTGCTCACCTTAGTAGGACTGACAAGAATGAGATGCTGGCTAGAGTCTTCCAATCAGATCTCATTTGCTCATAAGGGACTGACCTCTGATTGGCTACTGATGATCCTCAGAGGAAGTGATGAATACTTTGTTTTTCTGGCTGCCTGGGTTTTCAGAGATATTAATACAAATGGAAATTCGACCATATATTTAAGCAATCTGTCATAGCAAGCAGATTTCTAGAGCTTTTTGGTTAAAGAGATTTTTGAATGTGTGTATGAGCAATATATGGGCTGACTTTTTATTTCAGCAAATATAAAGATGTATTATCACTTGAGGTTTGTTATTAACCTCTGTTTCACCTCCGTTAATATTTACTCTGCAGGTCAATAAATCTTGATATTCTCTTCAACAGAAGCCAATATCTTCAGATTATGAGTTGTTAATCTTGGCCAAACTGAAAAATTGTGTGAATATTTTTCTTCTGCAAGAGAAAATAAGGACGTTTTTGGTCTCCTTTTTCTTCAGGCTCTCTTGAAAGGGAAAGTTCTTTTTTATCTGAATCTTCAAACACCTTTTCAGATTTAGCGTTGGGAGTTAAGGGTATGAGTTTTAAGATGAATTTTGGAAGGGTCTCTGTCCCACTGAAAGTACTGCAGGAAGGTAGGGGTTAAATAAATCTTATTTTAAACTCTTCTGTGAAATCCTTTGATATTAGGGGAACTAAGAGAGGACTGTAGCCAAATCACTACTGCCTGTCTTTGCGTTGTTTACTGACGTTGATCAATTTGAGTCCTAACAAATGTAATGCATTTCTAGATCCTGCTAGCCAAAAACTGTGTAGACAAACAGCTGTGTCTGCTCCACCTCAGGATACAGAACAGCAAGTGTGAAAAGGCACAGGTAAGTGTTTTTGCTTTGCTTTCCAAACCATAAATGCTGGGGTTGAAGTGTGCAAGAGAAACCATTAGTTCACAGTTTCAAGGGAGTGATTCTAGTCTCATAATCTGCAGAATCATGCCTAAGCAACAAAGAAATTCATGACAAAAAGAGATGAAAAATCATAGAAGAAGTTAGAGGTCATCTTAGCTGATGGCTGGTGGTTGCTGCTCAGGATGACGGCAGAATATAGCATTTGGAAATAGCTATGCAGAAGGGAAAGGGGCATCTCAGAGGTTGATTTAAGGGCAAAAAATGTCCAAGATTTTCTGAGATGTTTGATTAGGGGATAGAGGGTAGGGAAGATAGGAAGTAAGGATGCTCTGTGTGTGTAAGTGTGCATGCTAAGTCCTTCAGTCATGTCTGACTCTTTACAACCCTGTGGACATAGCCTGCCAGGCTCCTCTGTCCAAGGGATTCTCCAGGCAAGAATAATGGAGAGGGTTGCTATGTCCTCCTCCAGGGGATCTTCCCAAACCAAGGATTGAAGCCAGGAGAGCAGATAGGAAGTAAGGGTGGGGATTTGTTACATGTGGCGGGAAAGTGGTGAGGCCACGCCCCTAGAACCTTGTTTCTCAAAGTGTCCTGGGACCAGTGGTATCAGCATCACGTAGGAACTGATTAGAAATGCCCAGTATCGGCCCTTCCCAGAGTTGAGAAACTCTGGGGGTGGGGCCCAGCAAAACATGATTGGATGAGTGGTCCAGTTGAGTGTGAAACACACAAGTTTGAGATCCACTGCTTTAGGGCCCAGATTTATCAGTCTCATCTGTACACTGTAATTCTTTGGGGAGTTTCCAAAATAATGATGCCTGGGTTTAACCCACAGAGGTTCCCGTTTAGTTGGCCTGGGGTGTGGCCTGGACATCAGGATATTTTACAGCTTCCGGGATGATTTTGATGGGCAGCCGGGAGAATTACTCTAGGGCATGTTCTAGTCCTGAATTACTTTTTCAGATTTAATTCTCTCTTTTTCACATCAAGTATTTTATAATGCTTCCTTTACTATCCTGAAATGAAATTTACATGAATATTATTTCTCATGCACATATTTTTAACGGAACATAAAGGAGAAATAACAGAAAGGTAATTTGTTACAATCTGCATTTCAAACATTTTAATTCGTGAATCTGACTACACTCACAGGGAAAGAAGCAGCTGTTCAGGGTGAGTTATTATCGATGTGACAGTTGCAAATGCAGACGGATCCAGGTGTGTTGAATTGGCAGCTCAAAAATCAAACCAGAGGTGACATTACTGCTGGGGCTGGGGGCAGGGATTTTTAAAAGGAACAGATCTTGGTAAAGTTTCTAACAAAATAATCATCTGTTTTCTATTTCTCTGAGGCCATATTCAAAGTGTGTACTTAAAAGAAGGTGGGCTTCCCAGGTGGCTCGAGTGATAAAGAATCCGCCTAGTGATGGAGGAGACATGGGAGGTGTGGGTTTGATCCCTGGATCAGGGGGATCCTCTGGAGTAGGAAATAGCAACCTACTCCAGTGTTCTTACCTGGAAAATCCATGGATAGAGGAGCCTGGTGGGCTACACTGCATGGGGGCACGAAGAGTGGCACGGACTGAGCAGACAGGCACTTACAAGGAGCAGTGAGGTATTGCAGTGGATGCCATGGTACCTTGCTAGGATGCTCCTCCAGGACTGAAGCACCTATTTCCCCAGCTGCTGGCAGTGCTGATGGCTGATGGCCTTTAGCTCTGGGTCCTCTTTGCATCTTGCCCTCAGCAGAAGGAAGCTGCCTTGCTCAAGGCACAGACTTCATTCACAGGCTGGTCAAGGCTGGGCTGTAACTGTGACAGCCCCCTGCCTCATTCAGGACAGCTCTGAAAGGCCGTCTTGGCTATAGATCTTCCTGTTGGATTGACTGAAATCTTTGCTTCAACTGTACTGTATTGCAGCTCAGCTTCTCTCCTGACCATCTCCCCCAAACCCTCAATCCCACCCCTCTCTGCCCCACTCCCCTGTGCTCACCTTCTCAGGGGTGTTGATTTTGAGAATAGTCTGCAATAAACTTGCTGCTGTAGGTCGGTCTCAGAGCCTGCTCCCTTGGGAACTGACAAGCAAAAAGCTGAGTCCTTTACTAGTTACAGTCATTGCAAAAAGATTCTCGTTTAGTATTTTATCCCATGAGAGCAGCTTCACTGAGACAGGCCGCGACAAAACTGGAGTTGTGTTTGGCAGAGGGATGGTTGGGAGCACCAGAGCGGGCAGATGGGGGAAGGCCGAGGTGGTGAGAACGGATCAGGCCTTGGAGCTGTGAGTGCTCAGAGCAGATTCCAGGGAACTGATCTGGTAGAGACTCCACTACATTCAGAGGCAGGGTAGCCTCAAGCAGCAATGTAAATGAGGCAACAACGTTTGTTTTCCTTTTCCCTAGAGCTGCTTTTCTCTCCATGGAGTCTGAAGCTATCAGAACCTACTCCCTGGAAAAGATTTGATAAGCTATTTACCCCTTAGTGTGAATCTAAGTCAACAGTTTTGTTTTTTCTCTTTCAGAGATATTTGCATTTTAATAAAAATTGTGGTCCTTGATTAAAAGGAATTTCAAGAAATAGTGCTTACAGAGAAGGATTAGGGGTGGGGCAAGGGAGTCTTTCCTCTTCTCACCCACTCAAACTCAATTCTCATTGTGGGTCACGTAAAAGNACAATTGTGGTTCTTGATTAAAAGGAATTTCAAGAAATAGTGCTTGCAGAGAAGGATTAGGGGTGGGGCAAGGGAATCTTTCCTCTTCTCACCCACTCAAACTCAGTTCTCATTGTGGGTCACATAAAAGTGAAAATGAGGCACCCTGGCAGAAATGTCCATGAGCTCTTTGGGGATGAGTTCATGAATCTTATGTCCCCATCCCCTTGGAATTTGATGTATAATGTCAAAGAAAAACGCCGTCATTTTGATGGCTAGAAATAAATTTCTAAAGATAGAACAAGTCTGAACATCTTTAGTGGTCTGGACATGTTATAATCATGAGTGTGGGTTTTGAAAAAACTATAAAAATGTGAGAAAACAGCTGTCAATTTTATCAATTTGTAAAGTTTATAACAAGATGTACTGTCTTGGCCCAGTAATTTTGTATCTGTAGCCTTTAATTGCTTTGCCATGCAACAGATCTTTATTCATATTCCTCTCATGAAATTATTTGTCATTCTTCTCTTCAATCATCTTAATGAAATAGAAGGAGAAATGAAAGAGTGAGAGCAGTGAGAGCAGCTTTAAGCAGTGTCTGTAAAGGACTCGGTCCTCTTTAGCAGCCCTGAGATTCGTTCTTTCATTCAATCCACAGAGACTGGTTTCCTGCACGGTGCTAGGCTGGTAGTCCTTGCTCTGTCCAGAAGCAGAACAAATAAAAAGACACTAGTTTATGACCTTGAGTAATTCCAGTGGAACAACATCTTCCTGGATCTGCTGACCCTCAGGGCAAGACTCTATTTACTGCTCCCATCAGCTGTGTCCTTGGCCATGGATTAACTATGACTTTGTGTCTCAAGTGTGGCACATGTGCAAAGCCCTCACATGAGGTTGGCCAGCGTGTTGTTTGCGTAATGTGTTGACCGTGCATATTTAAACAACACCTCAGTGGATCATTAATACCAGGTATGGCTACCGAAATGAAACCCTTGAGAATGTCTTCCCATAGTAAACTGAAGTCTTGCCAACTTTTACGCCTTTCCTGAAAGCAAACTGCTTCTTTTTACGTCTCATTTTATATTCTTTCCACAACTCCAATAGTTATAAGCAATTTGGTTACGCTTTCTGATCCATACACACAATATATTTCTAAAATATTTATTTGGCTGCGCCAGTCCTTAGTTGCGGCATGTAGGATCTTCGTGTTCATTGCAGCGTGTGGAATCTTTTAGCTGTGGCCTGTGAACTCTTAATTGTGACATACTGGATGTAGTTCCTTGAGCAGGGGTTGAACCCAGGCCCTGTGCATTGGGAGCTCAGCGTCTTAACCATTGGATGGCCAGGCAAGTCCCAAATACACTTCCTAATGAAATGAGTCAAGATTTGAGGGAAAAAGTCCCAACAACAGGACATCATGATTTTCTGACAATGTTCTTTATCCATAAAACAGTTTGATACAGGTGCTTTGACAAGTGCAAAGTGACATGGTTAGCAGGTGTAACTTGCAGCTGTACCCAGCCAAGTTCCCTCCTGTGGGCCCATCCTCTTCTTTAGGCTGGACCCTGCGAGGAATGAACAAGCCACGCACAGATCCCTGTCCAGGGGGAGCTTGCATTCTGAGTCAAGAGAGTGACTTAACACAGCAAATAAGTAAACTGCAGGAAGAAGAGAAAAGGAGGATTGAGGAGAACCTAGCGTGCCGAGGTGGGGAGTAGCTGAGGTGTCAAGAAGCGATGAAGGTCAGCTTCACAGAAGAGGTGAAATTTCATGGAAGGGGGACTTAAAGGAGGTGAGAGATAGAGCCAGGGGATTGCTGGCCCAAAGGGCACTTTATGCAAGTGGCTGTCGGGAGCAAAGTCCCAGAGGCCCTGATAGGAGCCTGTCGTGTCCCCGGAGCTTCAGCTGAGAGAGCAGGGAGAGAGAAGCAGGAGGGAGGCCACTGCTGGCCTTTGAGCAGGGGAAGAACATGACTTGAGTCACGGTTTTAAAGCATCCCCTCCATGATTCTGTTGAGAGTTGACCGTAGGGGTCTGGCAGAATGGGGATTATTGCAACAGTGCAGGAAAAGGAAGATGGCGGCCGGCACCATGATAGTGGAGGGAGGTGTGTTGACAAGTGGCCAGATTACAGTGGAACCACAAGGGATTTATGACAGATTGGATGTGGGCATACCCACATCGAGCCCCTGGTGGCTCAGACAGTAAGAAAAGTCTGCCTGCAGTGCAGGAGACCTGGGTTCAATCCCTGTGTTGGGAAGATCCTCTGGAGAAGGAAATGGCAACCCATTCCAGTATTTTTGCCTGGAGAATCCCATGGACATGGGATCACAAAGAGTCTGACATGACTGAGCAACTTCACTTTCACTTTTCATGAGAACATAGGAAGCTTCCCAAAGTATTGTGCTGCGGAAGAATTGGATAACTGGAAGGATGAGGTTACCATCAACTAAGATGTGTAGGTGATGCAGGGTGCAGATATTTTAAGAAATCAGTTTGGACATTTTCAGATTGCTGTGTCTGTTAGACTTCCACATGGAGACAATGAGATATATGAACCGGCTAGAAGTCTGAACTAGAAATGTAAATGTGGGATTTACATTGAAAAGTTTTCATTCTCATTCGTCATGATTATGACTGTCATTGTTACTCTACTTAATAATAGGAGCAGAGAAAAAGAGAGGAAGAAGTATGGTGTTTCTGACCTCATTTTCCTAAAATTGGCAGTTTGATTTGAAAAGTAACACTATTTTGACAAGACTTGCTCTGTTATAAAAGAACTGTCTTGTTGGATCATGGAAAGAAAAATTAGAATTATTGGGTGGCTACAGTTTATGTGACAGATGCTTTACTGAGAGAATCTGATAATTAAAAACTCATGTCTTTCGAGACTCATCCTGGCCAAGCATGACAGGTATTTTGATTTACCAGCTAAAGTGGCGGCTCCATATGGCGGTAGCGTCAGCGTGGTTTATGAGCCACGTCGTCCCCATCTGCATGGAAGGCACTCTCTTGCGTGTGTCCCTCACGCACACAAGGCTGCCACCCTCACACTTCTGACACCAGCCATGTGGGTTTCTGCCCACACCATGCGGTTCTCTGCCACAGCAGCGGGATGTCCTGCAATTCCATTGCATTCTGACACTAATTGGAGTCAGTTTTGGCTCCCTGACGGGCTCAGTCCGTCAGGACTGCCCTCCTATCTCAGATGTCAGTTGTGTGTCCCCGGTTGTCACTGGGACTTCTGACCAACTTGCTATAAAACACAGGTTTCCAGACTNAAGTCTGCCTGCAGTGCAGGAGACCTGGGTTCAATCCCTGTGTTGGGAAGATCCTCTGGAGAAGGAAATGGCAACCCATTCCAGTATTTTTGCCTGGAGAATCCCATGGACATGGGATCACAAAGAGTCTGACATGACTGAGCAACTTCACTTTCACTTTTCATGAGAACATAGGAAGCTTCCCAAAGTATTGTGCTGTGGAAGAATTGGATAACTGGAAGGATGAGGTTACCATCAACTAAGATGTGTAGGTGATGCAGGGTGCAGATATTTTAAGAAATCAGTTTGGACATTTTCAGATTGCTGTGTCTGTTAGACTTCCACATGGAGACAATGAGATATATGAACCGGCTAGAAGTCTGAACTAGAAATGTAAATGTGGGATTTACATTGAAAAGTTTTCGTTCTCATTCGTCATGATTATGACTGTCATTGTTACTCTACTTAATAATAGGAGCAGAGAAAAAGAGAGGAAGAAGTATGGTGTTTCTGACCTCATTTTCCTAAAATTGGCAGTTTGATTTGAAAAGTAACACTATTTTGACAAGACTTGCTCTGTTATAAAAGAACTGTCTTGTTGGATCATGGAAAGAAAAATTAGAATTATTGGGTGGCTACAGTTTATGTGACAGATGCTTTACTGAGAGAATCTGATAATTAAAAACTCATGTCTTTCGAGACTCATCCTGGCCAAGCATGACAGGTATTTTGATTTACCAGCTAAAGTGGCGGCTCCATATGGCGGTAGCGTCAGCGTGGTTTATGAGCCACGTCGTCCCCATCTGCATGGAAGGCACTCTCTTGCGTGTGTCCCTCACGCACACAAGGCTGCCACCCTCACACTTCTGACACCAGCCATGTGGGTTTCTGCCCACACCATGCGGTTCTCTGCCACAGCAGCGGGATGTCCTGCAATTCCATTGCATTCTGACATTAATTGGAGTCAGTTTTGGCTCCCTGACGGGCTCAGTCCGTCAGGACTGCCCTCCTACCTCAGATGTCAGTTGTGTGTCCCCGGTTGTCACTGGGACTTCTGACCAACTTGCTATAAAACACAGGTTTCCAGACTACTTTCGTGGGGTTCTGTCATCTGCTAGAAGAGCTCACAGAATTCTGGGAAACACATACTTATATTTATTGATTGGATGTGATGAAGAAAGCAGATGATCAGTCGGATAAAGAGAGGTGGGGCGAGGTCTGGAGGGGTCTTGAGCACAGAGGCTTGTATACCCAGGGAACTGGAAGGCACTTGCCTCTGGCCACATGGATGTGCTCAGCAAACCTGGAAGCATACCAAGCTCAAACTTTGGNCTTGGGGTTCTGTCATCTGCTAGAAGAGCTCACAGAATTCTGGGAAACACATACTTACATTTATTGATTTATTATGTAATAAAGGATGTGATGAAGGAAGCAGATGATCAGTCGGATAAAGAGAGGTGGGGCGAGGTCTGGAGGGGTCTTGAGCACAGAAGCTTGTATAGCCAGGGAACTGGAAGGCACTTGCCTCTGGCCACATGGATGTGCTCAGCAAACCTGGAAGCATACCAAGCTCAAACTTTGGGGATTTTTGTGGGGGCTTCATCAAGGAGGCAAATCACTGGCTGAACCTCTGATCTCTCGCCCCTTCCCAGAAGAAGAGGGGTGGGGCTCAAAGCTCCAAGCTTCTCACTGTGGCTTGGTCTTTTTGTGATCAGCCCCCGTCATGCAGCCCTCCAGGAGCCCTCCAGGAGTTGCCTCATTACAACAAACTTTCCTGTCACCCAGAAAACTCAGAAGGATTTAGGAGCTCTGTGTTAGGAACTGGGGTCAAAGTCCAAATAAGAGAAGGAAAGGTTCTCCTAGTAGCCTTATCATCTAAGAGATTACAAGGATTTCAGGAGTTCTGTGTTAGGAACAGGGTGCAAAGACTAGTGATATAATTTCTATTATTTCACACCATCCTTTGAAATACTGTTTCCTTGCATTCTATATGAAGGAATTAGCATTTGTAAAAATTTACATGCACTGAGATTTTAAGCGTGTTTTAAAACTCAAATCTATATAAAATAAACTTGTTCCATAAGCATTCACCTGAAGACATTGAGAAGAGATTTAGCCCAANAATTAGCATTTGTAAAAATTTACATGCACTGAGATTTTAAGCGTGTTTTAAAACTCAAATCTATATAAAATAAACTTGTTCCATAAGCATTCACCTGAAGACATTGAGAAGAGATTTAGCCCAACTTTTAGAGCAGATCATGTTTGCTGTCCTCTGATCCCTCTTCTCCCCGGTCCTCTCCAAGTATATTATTAGAAGCCCTGGTTTTTTAACTTGACATTTGATTGTTGAAAATAAAGGCAGTATTTCCCGGCCTGCCTTGCAACTAGAGGTGGCTTCAGACTAAGATTTAGCCAATGGGGTGTGAATAGTAATGATGTGGGCAGTTTTCAGAGGAGGACCATCATTTTCCCGTCCTCATTCCTATTGTTGGGATCATGTCCAGGGATGTTGGCTGTGCTGATCCATTCAGGCAAAGGGAATATCAGGGAGATGGTAGAGCAAGAAGATGGGGCAGCCTGAGTCCCATGATGATGCTGGCAGTGCCTACCTCAGTCTGTTACAGAAAAGAGACATAGCTTCAGTAGTTTTATTTAAGCTACTGCTATGTCACTTCTCTTGAGCATTCAACCTGTGTTCTCATTAACGAAACAGTCACTTCCTCAAAGTGTAAGAAGACCCAAAGGGCATGGGCCTGAAGCAGCAAAAAAAGAGAGCATGGGCTTTGGTTTGGCATCAGACGACGTGGATTTGAATTTCAGCCTCTCCATCTACCAGCTGTATGACCTTGACAATGTCATTTAAACTCTTTGATACTCAGTTCAGTTCAGTCACTCAGTCTTGTCCGACTCTTTGTGACCCCATGGACTGCAGCACACCAGGCTTCCCTGTCCATCATCAACTCCCGGAGTCTACTCAAACTCATGTCCATCATGTTGATGAAGCCATCCNGACTCTTTGTGACCCCATGGACTGCAGCACACCAGGCTTCCCTGTCCATCATCAACTCCCGGAGTCTACTCAAACTCATGTCCATCATGTTGATGAAGCCATCCAACCATCTCATCTTCTGTTGTCCCCTTCTCCTCCTGTCTTCAGTCTTTCCCAGCATCAGGGTCTTTTCCAGTGAATCAGTTCTTCACATCAGGTGGCCAAAATTTCAGCTCCAGCATCAGTCCTTTCAGTGAATATTCAGGACTGATTTCCTTTAGGATGGACTGGTTGGATCTCCTTGCAGTCCAACGGTCTCTCAAGAGTCTTCTCCAGCACCACGTATAAACTGCGTAAAACAAAACGTGCAAAACATGTGAGATATCTAACATGTAGGTTTCTGGGGAATTAAATGGGTGATGCATATAAGGTTCAGCCGCCAAGTAANATTGAATTCTGCTTAATTGACATTTTTTGGTTATATTATAATCAGAGGCCTGGGGTTATGAAAACCTGTGTCTTAGAAGCAAGGGTTCAGTCTCAAGTGCTTAGACGTTTCCTTTTATGTTTTCTTCTAGCCTAAATTGGGCAAATTATCTAAGTAATTCAATTTAAGGTTATAATACATATTAAAAAAGAGCCCAGTCCTTTGGAGAAAAGGAAATTGTAAATTTATAAAAGTATTTCAATAGTGAAGTATGAGTTGAGGCAAAAATTGTAAGGTTTATGTGGTAGAAATTAGACCCTGTAAGTTGGAAAATGAAAACTACTACAAAAGCAGAAGCAACTGACTGTGAGTTGGAAAAAAAAAAATTATTGCCGAGCAGGGCTTTGGGGGGCTTCTGGGCACAGAGGCCTTTTTGTCCCTCATTTCTTAGAGGCAAGAGTCCACCTTCCATGACCTTCTCTCCATTCCAAATGGCAGAACAGTTGCTAATGCCAATCAAAGGAGGGATAGCAAGGAAACCACCTGAGGCAAGATTCAGTTCAGTTTACTTCAGTTCAGTCGCTCAGTCGTGTCAGACTCTTTGCAACCTCATGAATCGCAGCACGCCAGGCCTCCCTGTCCATCACCAACTCCCAGAGTTCACTCAGATTCACATTCATCGAGTCCGTGATGCCATCCAGCCTTCTCATCCTCTGTCGTCCCCTTCTCCTGTCCCCAATCCCTCCCAGCATCAAAGTCTTTTCCAATGAATCAACTCTTTGCATGAGGTGGCCAAAGTACTGGAGTTTCAGCTTTAGCATCATTCCTTCCAAAGAAATCCCAGGGCTGATCTCCTTTAGAATGGACTGGTTGGATCTCCTTGCAGTCCAAGGGACTCTCAAGAGTCTTCTCCAATACCACAGTTCAAAAGCATCAATTCTTCAGTGCTCAGTTTTCTTCATAGTCCAACTCACACATCGATACATGACCACTGGAAAAACCATAGCCTTGACTAGACAGATCTTGGTTGGCAAAGTAACGTGTCTGCTTTTGAATAGGCTATCTAGGTTGGTCATAACTTTTCTTCCAAAGAGTAAGCGTCTTTTAATTTCATGGCTGCAATCACCATCTGCAGTGATTTGGGAGCCCCAAAATAATAAAGTCTGACACTGTTTACACTGTTTTCCCATCTATTTCCCATGAAGTGGTGGGACCAGATGCCATGATCTTCGTTTTCTGAATGTTGAGCTTTAAGCCAACTTTTTCACTCTCCTCTTTCACTTTCATCAAGAGGCTTTTTAGTTCCTCTTCACTTTCTGCCATAAGGGTGGTATCAT
>SJYW01007085.1:540584-564647 GCA_006410735.1 Raphicerus campestris | reverse complement strand
AGAAGACTCTTGAGAGTCCCTTGGACTGCAAGGAGATCCACCTAGTCCATCCTAAAGGAGATCAGTCCTGAATATTCATTGGAAGGACTGATGTTGAAGCTGAAACTCCAATCCCTTAGCCACCTTATACAAAAAGGCCCTAGATTGGAAAAGACCCTGATGCTGGGAAAGATTAAAGGCAGGAGGAGAAGGAGACAATAGAGGATGAGATGGTTGAATGGCATCACTAACTCAATGGACATGAGTTTGAGTGAGCTCCGGGAATTGGTGATGGACAGAGAAGCCTGGCGTGCTGCAGTCTGTGGGGTCACAAAGAGTCGGATGGGACTGAGTGACTGAACTGAACTGATATTGATTATGTTATTTGATGGTGAAGCTAACATATTCTTTAAAGATAAGGTTGGGTTTTGGGGGGATTTTTTTTGTATCCTGACTTGTACTCTATGGCCTTTTTTCTTCTCTGAACTCCCTTGAGGCCTTGATAAAATCACATTCCCTACCCACTAGTTTTCTAATTTTCCTTTCTCCTTAATTTGTCAAAACCTGCTCCTGGGACAGTAGTCTGAGAACTGCCTTAATTTGATCATTTGGATTACTGGAAAATACCTGTTGGAATTTCACTAGTGCCTGGCCCTGGGGCCTACACTGGGATCCAGAGAAGAGTGAGACCTTGCCAGTTCTAGTGGCCTAGGGACCCACCTGCGCCGTCATGGAGAAAGTTCTCAGGCAAGGTTACCCCAAAGGATGACACGTGGAAAAGAGACAGTGTTCTCAGTGGAGCACAGGTCAGAACAGCTCAGAGGTTTCCAACAGGTATCCGGGGAATGCCAGTGTGGCCCTCCCTGTGTGAATGCCTCAGGTCGGCTGGAGACCTGCCTGCCATGCTGGCGGGGGCTGCAGGCCCCGGAGGCCGGGGCTGGGGGAGGGGAGAGGGAGGCTCAGGATACAGGACAGACCCAGGCCCACCCCATGTGCCAGGAAGCTCAGGACACTGGACAGACCCAGGCCCGCCCTGTGTGCCAGGAAGCTTGGGAGGGCTGCCCGATGGGGACAGAGCGCTGGTGCTCTCTTGGGAGAAACCCAACCCAGTCTGCCCCCTAACACAAGGTGACCATATAACTTATCATCCAAACCTGAACACTTCTGAGAATCAAATGAGGAGCTCACAGAACCTGTGCCGTGACCATAAGCAATGTCTATAAACCATGGCTTTCCTGGGGAAATTGAGTACTTGGTCCCTCTGCCTTGGCATGAGTTAGACTTTTATATTAATGGCCGTTTACCACCTACTTCGAGAGGAAGTAGTGTATATAAAGAGTAGGAGTCAATAAAATACAGAGTCTTAGTCCCCAACACCAGAGATCCAGATTCAATATGTCCAGGACAGTATCTAGAATATGCATTTTAGTAAGTTTCCCATGTGATGGTCTGAGGATCACACCTTGAGAAATGCTGGGCCTCCTTGGGGCCAGGGTTGAATATGAATGTGAACCTTTTCATTCCTGTCTGTGTAACTTTGGGAATGTGACTTTTCTAGTCCTTAACTCCGCCAACTGCAAAACGGACTTAATATTGACCTCATAGAGGAGTCTGTGGATTAGAATAATCAGAGTTAAAGCATTTAACACGAAGTTTGGTGTGTTACAAGCCATTGAAATATATGAAATGGCCATGAGTGCCAGTGATTTGGAGTGACATGGAGTGCCAGTGATTTCATATGTTTCAGTCGAATAATTAAGAGGGAAATATTCTGAAGGCTTCTTGAAGTTTGTTTCACTGGGAATTTATCCTTAGGTGTTTAGGTAGGCAATACCCAGGGCGGGTTCTTCAGTAGAGGCAGAGGGAACTATATCCTGCAGAGTGGATGTTACGTCTCCTGAGCATCTCAGCCTGCTGGACTGACCCAGGGCAGCATTTCTCTAACTGTAGCTAGCAGGCAAATCACCTTCTTGTTGTAAAGCAAATTCAAACCCAAGGTTGGCTAGAAAACAAATTCAAACCCAGGTTGGTGGGAAAGGGTGGGAGGTGGGAGGGTGGTTCAAGAGGGAGGATACATATGTATACTTATGGCTAATTCATGTTGATGTATGGCAGAAATCAAACCAATATTGTAAAGCAGTTATCCATAAAAAAGCTCAGGGTTGAGCTTGAACCTTTGCAAATTGCGCAGGCACCCAGATAATACTGCTGCTTCTGCTGGTGGTCCAGGGACCTCACTTTGAGAAGTAAGGGTACAGGAAGCTCAAAGGGACATCAATTTTTAAAGTTGTCCCCAGGGGTCTTAACTCTCCAGTGAATAAAAATGCAGTGCTCTTCTTCCTCAACTGAATGATATGGATGAACATCTCTTAAGGGCATCAACGGTGTCCTTAAGTTAATTGCTTTTTTGGAAATATTTTTAGCAAAATTACTGTGCATTTATCTTGACACAAATCCAGGAATTTGAATATATTCATATTCTGATAAATGAAGTCTTCCCTTTTAAAGAGTGAATTTTTTCTTATTGCTATGCAAAGAAGTATGGAAATTTAGAGCATAAGTGCATTTATTCATTCATCAAACATTTTTTTAACCTAACCATGTGCTCTGAGCTCTGACAGGTTTTGGAATAAAGAAAGAAAATCAGAAAGGGACTCTAGAGAAGGTTCCAGAGCTAGTGAAGATGCTGCTGGGTCCAGATCATAGAATTCCTGACCCATAGTGTTTCTTCCTTGATACAGCAATTATTCTGTGGCAGGATTTCAAAAATAAAATTCTGCAAGCCCAAATTCTATTTTTCCCATTCTTTTTCACTGGGTGCATGGTCTAAATGCTCTGTCATAGAAAGAAATGGCCAGGAGATATGTACATTTTCCTTATTGGAATCAGTTTCCCCAACTATATGTGAGAAATCGGTTTAGATAATTTCTATGACCACGTCCAACTACAAAACGTATAGTGCAGAGCAGGGATGGGAGTTTGGGTCTCAAGCTGTATCTCCTCTTTGAACTTTTGGGCCAGTTTTGAGCTTGGGAGTTCACTCAGTTTTGTTGACCCACCTGCATCACAGGAGGGCCAACATCAAGGGGTGCAGGACAGCAGATTCCACGGTCTGCCAGCATTGCTCCTGAAAGGTTTTAAGCTGAGGGCATGGATCACACTCCCCACCGACTGACCTGTATCTTAATGTGGGTTGAAATTTCATATCCTTTCCTAGATTAATGTTCTGTGTACATCTGAGAGGTCTGGCTCACTGGCCATTCCATAAACAATAGGGAAGGACCAGCCCCTGACGGCTAATGGTGAAGGCCGCAGGCGTGATGATTTAGTGTGGACTGTCTCTTTGAGTACAAAAGGGACCTGCTATCCGATTAGTCAAACTGGGTCATTCTGGGTCTCTGAAAGATCACTACTATTCCAACTATTTTTTTCATCCCCGTCATGAGGTCAGTGACTCACTTGACTCACTGACTTGCCACAAAAGCCAGCCAATGCCCTTGTCCTTTTGAGGATCCAAGATGAAGCTTCCTTTATTGATTCATACCTGCATTCATCACCAGTTTTATCTCAACTTTTTGTCTGTATTATTTTATTATAATGTACCCCCAGTAGCCTGGATGGATGGATGGATGGATAGATAGATAAATGTAAGGTGATTTCTATGTATCAAAGTCAGTTTTACAAAGACCTTTACCAGCCTGCCAGACACATGCTATGGTTCCTTGGTGCTGGGTTGTTTATCAGACATGGATTTTAATTATGAAGTGAGCCTTTTCAAACCAGGTGGTGAGCCGATGTGTAAGACCATGGCGCCGTGCTTCCCTGCACAAGCGTCATCACGGCCTGAAGCCGGCCCTCAGGGATTGCTGTTCATTAGAATTTATCCAAGGGCAGAAACATCCTCACTCTGTCAAGACTCATATAGCATGCAGAGGAACATGGGGAGCACTTCTGATTTTAATTACCTGCAGACTGATCGCCCTTTACCACGTGACTCCCAGCATGCGAACTAACAGTCTCAGCTTCAGAAGGAGCCTCACTGTTCACACTAATCCATATCCTTCACTTGATGCTTCAGTGTCCCTATGAGCTTCCTGTTCGAGACCAGGCTGACTTCTTTCCAGAGTGCTTCCCCCTCCTCCAGCATACCCGCTACCCCGCATACAGTCGTCCCGCCACAGTGTGTATTTACTGCTGAGGCCTCTTCTGCCATCCTCCACCCACTCTCCAAACCTTGAGATCCAGCTCTCCGTTGCTTTTCTTGATTTCCTATTTTCTGACTGCAAACTCTCTTCTTGCAACCTCCAACTTGAGCGTCCATTTCCAGTCTCTGCTAGGTTCAGTCAATCTCCTGGCATTCGGGGTCTCACGCTCTTTACATTTTATGAAGTTTAAAGTTTTACCTCTGCCCAGGTCTCTGGCCTTCCTGCTTCTCATGAAAATTTCCTGCTCTAGCCCTTGGTCTATAAGTTGGTCCCCTTAGCAGACGTCTGGATACACTCCACCAGAAGGATCAGATAGTTGGTGTGTTTTTTTAATTTATTTATTTTTAATAGAAGGATAATTGCGTCACAGCGTGGTTTCTGCCAAACATCAACATGAATCAGCCATAGGTATACATATGGTCCCTTGCTCTTGAACTTCTCTCCTACGGCTCACTCCATCCCACCTTCTAGGTTGTTACAGAGCCCTGGTTTGAGTTCCCTGAGTCATGCAGCAATTCCCATTGGCTGTCTGTTTTACATATGGTGGTGTATATGTTTCCATGCGACCCTCTCCATTCATCCTGCCCTCTTCTTCCTCCCAGCCTTCCACGTCCATAAGTCTGTTCTCTCTGTCTGCATCTCCATTGCTGCCCTGCAAGTAGGGTCACTAATGCCATCTTTCTAGATCCCATATATATATATATGTATATATATATATATATATGCATTAATATACGACATTTGTTTTTCTCTTTCTGACTTACTTCACTCTGTAGGGTAGCTCAGCTGGTAAAGAATCTGCCTGCGGTGCAGGAGACCCTGGTCAGATTCCTGGGTCAGAAAGATCCCCTGAAGAATGGACAGACTACCCACGTCAGTATTCTTGGGCTTCCCTGGTAGCTCAGACAGTAAAGAATCCGCCTGCAATGCGGGAGACCTGGATTTCATGCCTGGGTTAGGAAGATCCCCTGGAGAAGGGAATGGCCACCCACTCCAGTATTCTTGCCTAGAGAATTCCATGGACAGAGGAGCTTGGCAGGCTACAGTCCGTGGTGTTGCGAAGAGTTAGACACAGCTGACTGACTTTCACATTCACCCTGTGTAATAGTATCTAGGTTCAACCACTTCATTAGAATTGACTCAGATGCATTCTTTTTTATGGCTGAGTAAAATTCCATTATATATATGTACCACAGCTTCTTTATCCATTCAGCTGTTGGTGGACAGGTTGCTTCCATGTTCTAGCTATTGTAAATAGTGCTGCAGTAAACACCGGGTACATGTGTCTTTTTCAACTTTGGTTTCCTTAGGGTATATGCCTAGCAGTGTGATGACTGGGTCAGATGGTAGTTTTACTGCTAGCTTTTTAAGGAATCTCCATACTGTGTTCCATAGTGGCTGTATCAATTTACATTCCCACCAACAGTGCAAGAGGGTTTCCTTTTCTTCACACCCTCTCCAGTTTTATTGTTTGTGGATTTTTTGATGATGACATTCTGACGGGTATGAGGTGATAACTCATTGTAGTTTTGATTTGCATTTCTTTAATAATCTTTGGAGAAATGTCTGTTTAGATATTTTGCCCACTTTTTGATTAGGTTGGGTTTTTTCTGGTATTGAGTTGTATTAGATAAGATAGAAAGCCCAGAGATAAACCCACAGACCTATGGGCACCTAATTTTTGACAAAGGAGGTAAGAATATACAAGGGAGAAAAGATAGTCTCTTCAATAAGTGGTGCTGGGAGAACTGGGCAGCTACATGTAAAAGAATGAAATTAGAACACTTCCTAACATCATACACAAAGATAAACTCAAAATGGTTTAAAGACCTAAATATAAAAGACTGGAAATTATAAAACTCATAGAGGAAACATAGGCAGAACACTGTATGACATAAATCTCTGCAAGATCCTCTGTGACCCACCTCCCAAAGGAATGAAAATTAAATTTAAAAAAAAGTGGGACCTAATTAAACTTAAAAGCTTTTGCACAACAAAGGAAACTATAAACAAGGTGAAAAAACAACCTTCAGGATGGGAAAAAATAACAGCAAATGAGACGACTGGCAAATGATTAATTTCCAAAATGTACAAGCAGCTTATATACCTCAACCCCAGAAAAACAGTGCAATCAAAAAGTGGGCAAAAGACCTAAACAGATAGTTTATTTATCAGTCCCTTGAAAGGTTCTGACAGACCATGCCTGATAACTTCAGTGGCAGAAGTATCATTCCACCTTCCGAGAAACCAGGACTTCCCAGGTGGTGCTGGTGGTAAAGAATTCTCTTGCCGATAAGGAGACACAAGAGATATGGGTTCAATCCCTGGGTTGGGAAGATCCCCTGGAGTAGGAAATGGCAACCCACTTCAGTATTCTTGCCTGGAAAATCCCTTGGGCAGAGGAGCCTAGTGGACTACAGTATATGGGACCATAAAGAGTCGAACACNGAAACACTAGCACAGGTACGTTTCTGTCCTTTCTGTCTTATTCTTTGCCCAATGAAAGAAACATTCTGCTATTAAGTAGGAAAATGCCTAAACAGTATAATGTAAGGGATGGGAGGAAGGTATATCCCTACTCAATGATACTTGTTTCTGTTACTGATGACTTCAGCACTACCACTACATCTCAGTTAACTCAAACAGGGGCTCTGCATAAACCTAGGGGAGTGGAATGGGGAGGGTGGTTCAAGAGGGAGGATACATATGTATACTTATGGCTAATTCATGTTGATGTATGGCAGAAATCAAACCAATATTGTAAAGCAGTTATCCATAAAAAAGCTCAGGGTTGAGCTTGAACCTTTGCAAATTGCGCAGGCACCCAGATAATACTGCTGCTTCTGCTGGTGGTCCAGGGACCTCACTTTGAGAAGTAAGGGTACAGGAAGCTCAAAGGGACATCAATTTTTAAAGTTGTCCCCAGGGGTCTTAACTCTCCAGTGAATAAAAATGCAGTGCTCCTCTTCCTCAATTGAAAGATATGGATGAACATCTCTTAAGGGCATCGACAGTGCCCTTAAGTTAATTGCTTTTTTGGAAATATTTTTAGCAAAATTACTGTGCATTTATCTTGACACAAATCCAGGAATTTGAATATATTCATATTCTGATAAATGAAGTCTTCCCTTTTAAAGAGTGAATTTTTTCTTATTGCTATGCAAAGAAGTATGGAAATTTAGAGCATAAGTGCATTTATTCATTCATCAAACATTTTTTTAACCTAACCATGTGCTCTGAGCTCTGACAGGTTTTGGAATAAAGAGAGAAAATCAGAAAGGGACTCTAGAGAAGGTTCCAGAGCTAGTGAAGATGCTGCTGGGTCCAGATCATAGAATTCCTGACCCATAGTGTTTCTTCCTTGATACAGCAATTATTCTGTGGCAGGATTTCAAAAATAAAATTCTGCAAGCCCAAATTCTATTTTTCCCATTCTTTTTCACTGGGTGCATGGTCTAAATGCTCTGTCATAGAAAGAAATGGCCAGGAGATATGTACATTTTCCTTATTGGAATCAGTTTCCCCAACTATATGTGAGAAATCGGTTTAGATAATTTCTATGACCACGTCCAACTACAAAACGTATAGTGCAGAGCAGGGATGGGAGTTTGGGTCTCAAGCTGTATCTCCTCTTTGAACTTTTGGGCCAGTTTTGAGCTTGGGAGTTCACTCAGTTTTGTTGACCCACCTGCATCACAGGAGGGCCAACATCAAGGGGTGCAGGACAGCAGATTCCACGGTCTGCCAGCATTGCTCCNCTTTTGGGCCAGTTTTGAGCTTGGGAGTTCACTCAGTTTTGTTGACCCACCTGCATCACAGGAGGGCCAACATCAAGGCGTGCAGGACAACAGATTCCACGGTCTGCCAGCATTGCTCCTGAAAGGTTTTAAGCTGAGGGCATGGATCACACTCCCCGCCGACTGACCTGTATCTTAATGTGGGTTGAAATTTCATATCCTTTCCTAGATTAATGTTCTGTGTACATCTGAGAGGTCTGGCTCACTGGCCATTCCATAAACAATAGGGAAGGACCAGCCCCTGACGGCTAATGGTGAAGGCCGCAGGCGTGATGATTTAGTGTGGACTGTCTCTTTGAGTACAAAAGGGACCTGCTATCCGATTAGTCAAACTGGGTCATTCTGGGTCTCTGAAAGATCACTACTATTCCAACTATTTTTTTCATCCCCGTCATGAGGTCAGTGACTCACTTGACTCACTGACTTGCCACAAAAGCCAGCCAATGCCCTTGTCCTTTTGAGGATCCAAGATGAAGCTTCCTTTATTGATTCATACCTGCATTCATCACCAGTTTTATCTCAACTTTTTGTCTGTATTATTTTATTATAATGTACCCCCAGTAGCCTGGATGGATGGATGGATGGATGGATAGATAGATAAATGTAAGGTGATTTCTATGTATCAAAGTCAGTTTTACAAAGACCTTTACCAGCCTGCCAGACACATGCTATGGTTCCTTGGTGCTGGGTTGTTTATCAGACATGGATTTTAATTATGAAGTGAGCCTTTTCAAACCAGGTGGTGAGCCGATGTGTAAGACCATGGCGCCGTGCTTCCCTGCACAAGCGTCATCACGGCCTGAAGCCGGCCCTCAGGGATTGCTGTTCATTAGAATTTATCCAAGGGCAGAAACATCCTCACTCTGTCAAGACTCATATAGCATGCAGAGGAACATGGGGAGCACTTCTGATTTTAATTACCTGCAGACTGATCGCCCTTTACCACGTGACTCCCAGCATGCGAACTAACAGTCTCAGCTTCAGAAGGAGCCTCACTGTTCACACTAATCCATATCCTTCACTTGATGCTTCAGTGTCCCTATGAGCTTCCTGTTCGAGACCAGGCTGACTTCTTTCCAGAGTGCTTCCCCCTCCTCCAGCATACCCGCTACCCCGCATACAGTCGTCCCGCCACAGTGTGTATTTACTGCTGAGGCCTCTTCTGCCATCCTCCACCCACTCTCCAAACCTTGAGATCCAGCTCTCCGTTGCTTTTCTTGATTTCCTATTTTCTGACTGCAAACTCTCTTCTTGCAACCTCCAACTTGAGCGTCCATTTCCAGTCTCTGCTAGGTTCAGTCAATCTCCTGGCATTCGGGGTCTCACGCTCTTTACATTTTATGAAGTTTAAAGTTTTACCTCTGCCCAGGTCTCTGGCCTTCCTGCTTCTCATGAAGATTTCCTGCTCTAGCCCTTGGTCTATAAGTTGGTCCCCTTAGCAGACGTCTGGATACACTCCACCAGAAGGATCAGATAGTTGGTGTGTTTTTTTAATTTATTTATTTTTAATAGAAGGATAATTGCGTCACAGCGTGGTTTCTGCCAAACATCAACATGAATCAGCCATAGGTATACATATGGTCCCTTGCTCTTGAACTTCTCTCCTACGGCTCACTCCATCCCACCTTCTAGGTTGTTACAGAGCCCTGGTTTGAGTTCCCTGAGTCATGCAGCAATTCCCATTGGCTNGTTTCCCATGTGATGGTCTGAGGATCACACCTTGAGAAATGCTGGGCCTCCTTGGGGCCAGGGTTGAATATGAATGTGAACCTTTTCATTCCTGTCTGTGTAACTTTGGGAATGTGACTTTTCTAGTCCTTAACTCCGCCAACTGCAAAACGGACTTAATATTGACCTCATAGAGGAGTCTGTGGATTAGAATAATCAGAGTTAAAGCATTTAACACGAAGTTTGGTGTGTTACAAGCCATTGAAATATATGAAATGGCCATGAGTGCCAGTGATTTGGAGTGACATGGAGTGCCAGTGATTTCATATGTTTCAGTCGAATAATTAAGAGGGAAATATTCTGAAGGCTTCTTGAAGTTTGTTTCACTGGGAATTTATCCTTAGGTGTTTAGGTAGGCAATACCCAGGGCGGGTTCTTCAGTAGAGGCAGAGGGAACTATATCCTGCAGAGTGGATGTTACGTCTCCTGAGCATCTCAGCCTGCTGGACTGACCCAGGGCAGCATTTCTCTAACTGTAGCTAGCAGGCAAATCACCTTCTTGTTGTAAAGCAAATTCAAACCCAAGGTTGGCTAGAAAACAAATTCAAACCCAGGTTGGTGGGAAAGGGTGGGAGGTGGGAGGGTGGTTCAAGAGGGAGGATACATATGTATACTTATGGCTAATTCATGTTGATGTATGGCAGAAATCAAACCAATATTGTAAAGCAGTTATCCATAAAAAAGCTCAGGGTTGAGCTTGAACCTTTGCAAATTGCGCAGGCACCCAGATAATACTGCTGCTTCTGCTGGTGGTCCAGGGACCTCACTTTGAGAAGTAAGGGTACAGGAAGCTCAAAGGGACATCAATTTTTAAAGTTGTCCCCAGGGGTCTTAACTCTCCAGTGAATAAAAATGCAGTGCTCTTCTTCCTCAACTGAATGATATGGATGAACATCTCTTAAGGGCATCAACGGTGTCCTTAAGTTAATTGCTTTTTTGGAAATATTTTTAGCAAAATTACTGTGCATTTATCTTGACACAAATCCAGGAATTTGAATATATTCATATTCTGATAAATGAAGTCTTCCCTTTTAAAGAGTGAATTTTTTCTTATTGCTATGCAAAGAAGTATGGAAATTTAGAGCATAAGTGCATTTATTCATTCATCAAACATTTTTTTAACCTAACCATGTGCTCTGAGCTCTGACAGGTTTTGGAATAAAGAAAGAAAATCAGAAAGGGACTCTAGAGAAGGTTCCAGAGCTAGTGAAGATGCTGCTGGGTCCAGATCATAGAATTCCTGACCCATAGTGTTTCTTCCTTGATACAGCAATTATTCTGTGGCAGGATTTCAAAAATAAAATTCTGCAAGCCCAAATTCTATTTTTCCCATTCTTTTTCACTGGGTGCATGGTCTAAATGCTCTGTCATAGAAAGAAATGGCCAGGAGATATGTACATTTTCCTTATTGGAATCAGTTTCCCCAACTATATGTGAGAAATCGGTTTAGATAATTTCTATGACCACGTCCAACTACAAAACGTATAGTGCAGAGCAGGGATGGGAGTTTGGGTCTCAAGCTGTATCTCCTCTTTGAACTTTTGGGCCAGTTTTGAGCTTGGGAGTTCACTCAGTTTTGTTGACCCACCTGCATCACAGGAGGGCCAACATCAAGGGGTGCAGGACAGCAGATTCCACGGTCTGCCAGCATTGCTCCTGAAAGGTTTTAAGCTGAGGGCATGGATCACACTCCCCGCCGACTGACCTGTATCTTAATGTGGGTTGAAATTTCATATCCTTTCCTAGATTAATGTTCTGTGTACATCTGAGAGGTCTGGCTCACTGGCCATTCCATAAACAATAGGGAAGGACCAGCCCCTGACGGCTAATGGTGAAGGCCGCAGGCGTGATGATTTAGTGTGGACTGTCTCTTTGAGTACAAAAGGGACCTGCTATCCGATTAGTCAAACTGGGTCATTCTGGGTCTCTGAAAGATCACTACTATTCCAACTATTTTTTTCATCCCCGTCATGAGGTCAGTGACTCACTTGACTCACTGACTTGCCACAAAAGCCAGCCAATGCCCTTGTCCTTTTGAGGATCCAAGATGAAGCTTCCTTTATTGATTCATACCTGCATTCATCACCAGTTTTATCTCAACTTTTTGTCTGTATTATTTTATTATAATGTACCCCCAGTAGCCTGGATGGATGGATGGATGGATGGATAGATAGATAAATGTAAGGTGATTTCTATGTATCAAAGTCAGTTTTACAAAGACCTTTACCAGCCTGCCAGACACATGCTATGGTTCCTTGGTGCTGGGTTGTTTATCAGACATGGATTTTAATTATGAAGTGAGCCTTTTCAAACCAGGTGGTGAGCCGATGTGTAAGACCATGGCGCCGTGCTTCCCTGCACAAGCGTCATCACGGCCTGAAGCCGGCCCTCAGGGATTGCTGTTCATTAGAATTTATCCAAGGGCAGAAACATCCTCACTCTGTCAAGACTCATATAGCATGCAGAGGAACATGGGGAGCACTTCTGATTTTAATTACCTGCAGACTGATCGCCCTTTACCACGTGACTCCCAGCATGCGAACTAACAGTCTCAGCTTCAGAAGGAGCCTCACTGTTCACACTAATCCATATCCTTCACTTGATGCTTCAGTGTCCCTATGAGCTTCCTGTTCGAGACCAGGCTGACTTCTTTCCAGAGTGCTTCCCCCTCCTCCAGCATACCCGCTACCCCGCATACAGTCGTCCCGCCACAGTGTGTATTTACTGCTGAGGCCTCTTCTGCCATCCTCCACCCACTCTCCAAACCTTGAGATCCAGCTCTCCGTTGCTTTTCTTGATTTCCTATTTTCTGACTACAAACTCTCTTCTTGCAACCTCCAACTTGAGCGTCCATTTCCAGTCTCTGCTAGGTTCAGTCAATCTCCTGGCATTCGGGGTCTCACGCTCTTTACATTTTATGAAGTTTAAAGTTTTACCTCTGCCCAGGTCTCTGGCCTTCCTGCTTCTCATGAAGATTTCCTGCTCTAGCCCTTGGTCTATAAGTTGGTCCCCTTAGCAGACGTCTGGATACACTCCACCAGAAGGATCAGATAGTTGGTGTGTTTTTTTAATTTATTTATTTTTAATAGAAGGATAATTGCGTCACAGCATGGTTTCTGCCAAACATCAACATGAATCAGCCATAGGTATACATATGGTCCCTTGCTCTTGAACTTCTCTCCTACGGCTCACTCCATCCCACCTTCTAGGTTGTTACAGAGCCCTGGTTTGAGTTCCCTGAGTCATGCAGCAATTCCCATTGGCTGTCTGTTTTACATATGGTGATGTATATGTTTCCATGCGACCCTCTCCATTCATCCTGCCCTCTTCTTCCTCCCAGCCTTCCACGTCCATAAGTCTGTTCTCTCTGTCTGCATCTCCATTGCTGCCCTGCAAGTAGGGTCACTAATGCCATCTTTCTAGATCCCATATATATATATATATATATATATATGCATTAATATACGACATTTGTTTTTCTCTTTCTGACTTACTTCACTCTGTAGGGTAGCTCATCTGGTAAAGAATCTGCCTGCGGTGCAGGAGACCCTGGTCAGATTCCTGGGTCAGAAAGATCCCCTGGAGAATGGACAGACTACCCACGTCAGTATTCTTGGGCTTCCCTGGTAGCTCAGACAGTAAAGAATCCGCCTGCAATGCGGGAGACCTGGATTTCATGCCTGGGTTAGGAAGATCCCCTGGAGAAGGGAATGGCCACCCACTCCAGTATTCTTGCCTAGAGAATTCCATGGACAGAGGAGCTTGGCAGGCTACAGTCCGTGGTGTTGCAAAGAGTTAGACACAGCTGACTGACTTTCACATTCACCCTGTGTAATAGTATCTAGGTTCAACCACTTCATTAGAATTGACTCAGATGCATTCTTTTTTATGGCTGAGTAAAATTCCATTATATATATGTACCACAGCTTCTTTATCCATTCAGCTGTCGGTGGACAGGTTGCTTCCATGTTCTAGCTATTGCAAATAGTGCTGCAGTAAACACCGGGTACATGTGTCTTTTTCAACTTTGGTTTCCTTAGAGTATATGCCTAGTAGTGTGATGACTGGGTCAGATGGTAGTTTTACTCCTAGCTTTTTAAGGAATCTCCATACTGTGACCCATAGTGGCTGTACCAGTTTATATTCCCACCAACAGTGCTAGAGGCTTTCCTTTTCTCCACACCCTCTCTTAACATTTATTTTTTGGTAGTTTTTTGATGATGGCCATTCTGACCTGTGTGAGGTGATACCTCATAGTTTTGATTTGCATTTCTCTAATAATGAGAGACATTGAGCATCTTTTCATATGTTTATTAACTATCTGTATATCTTCTTTGGAGAAATGTCTGTTTAGGTCTTCTGCTCACTGTTGGATTGAGTTGTTCATTTTTCTGGTATTGAGCTACATGAACTGCGTATCTATTTTGGAGATTAATCCTTTGTTAGTTGTTTCATTAGCTGTTACTTTCTCCCATTCTGAGGGCTGTCTTTTGTTGTCTTTATACCTTGTTTATAGTTTCCTTTGCTATGAAAAACTTTAAGTTTTATAAGGTTCCTCTTGTTTGTTTTTGTTTTTATTTCCCTTAATATAGAAGGTGGGTCATAGAGGATCTTGCTATGATTTATGCCAAAGAGTATTCTGCCTATGTTTTCCTTTAAGAGTTTTATAGTTTCTCATCTTATACTTAGTTCTTTAATCCATTTTGAGTTTATCTTTGTGTATGGTGTTAGGAAGTGTTCTAATTTCATTCTTTAATATGTGACTATCCAATTTTCCCACCACCACTTATTGAAGAGACTGTCTTTTCTCCATTGTATATTTTTGCCTCCTCTGTCAAAGATAAGGTGCCCATAGGTATGTGGGTTTATCTCTGAGCTTTCTATCTTGCTCCATTGGTCTGTATTTCTGTTTTTGTGGCAGTACCATACTGTCTTGATGACTATAGCTTTGTAGTATAGTCTGAAATCAAGAAGATTGATACCTTCAGCTCCATTCTTTTTTCTTAAGACTGTTTTGGCTACTCAGGGTCTTTTGTGTTTCCATACAAATTGTAAGGTTTTTTTGTTCTAGTTCTGTGAAAAACGCCATTGGTACTTTGATAGGGATACATTGAATCTGTAGATTGCTTTGTGTAGTATAGTCATTTTCACAATATTGACTCTTCGAATCCAAAAACATGGTATATCTCTCCATCTGTTGATGTTGTCTGTTTTTTTTTCATCAGTGTCTTACACTTTTCTGTATACAGCTGTTTTGTCTCCCTTAGGTAGATTTATTCTTAGGTATTTTATTATTTTTGTTGCAGTGGCANGTATATATATATATATATATGCATTAATATACGACATTTGTTTTTCTCTTTCTGACTTACTTCACTCTGTAGGGTAGCTCATCTGGTAAAGAATCTGCCTGCGGTGCAGGAGACCCTGGTCAGATTCCTGGGTCAGAAAGATCCCCTGGAGAATGGACAGACTACCCACGTCAGTATTCTTGGGCTTCCCTGGTAGCTCAGACAGTAAAGAATCCGCCTGCAATGCGGGAGACCTGGATTTCATGCCTGGGTTAGGAAGATCCCCTGGAGAAGGGAATGGCCACCCACTCCAGTATTCTTGCCTAGAGAATTCCATGGACAGAGGAGCTTGGCAGGCTACAGTCCGTGGTGTTGCAAAGAGTTAGACACAGCTGACTGACTTTCACATTCACCCTGTGTAATAGTATCTAGGTTCAACCACTTCATTAGAATTGACTCAGATGCATTCTTTTTTATGGCTGAGTAAAATTCCATTATATATATGTACCACAGCTTCTTTATCCATTCAGCTGTCGGTGGACAGGTTGCTTCCATGTTCTAGCTATTGCAAATAGTGCTGCAGTAAACACCGGGTACATGTGTCTTTTTCAACTTTGGTTTCCTTAGAGTATATGCCTAGTAGTGTGATGACTGGGTCAGATGGTAGTTTTACTCCTAGCTTTTTAAGGAATCTCCATACTGTGTTCCATAGTGGCTGTATCAATTTACATTCCCACCAACAGTGCAAGAGGGTTTCCTTTTCTTCACACCCTCTCCAGTTTTATTGTTTGTGGATTTTTTGATGATGACATTCTGACGGGTATGAGGTGATAACTCATTGTAGTTTTGATTTGCATTTCTTTAATAATCTTTGGAGAAATGTCTGTTTAGATATTTTGCCCACTTTTTGATTAGGTTGGGTTTTTTCTGGTATTGAGTTGTATTAGATAAGATAGAAAGCCCAGAGATAAACCCACAGACCTATGGGCACCTAATTTTTGACAAAGGAGGTAAGAATATACAAGGGAGAAAAGATAGTCTCTTCAATAAGTGGTGCTGGGAGAACTGGGTAGCTACATGTAAAAGAATGAAATTAGAACACTTCCTAACATCATACACAAAGATAAACTCAAAATGGTTTAAAGACCTAAATATAAAAGACTGGAAATTATAAAACTCATAGAGGAAACATAGGCAGAACACTGTATGACATAAATCTCTGCAAGATCCTCTGTGACCCACCTCCCAAAGGAATGAAAATTAAATTTAAAAAAAAGTGGGACCTAATTAAACTTAAAAGCTTTTGCACAACAAAGGAAACTATAAACAAGGTGAAAAAACAACCTTCAGGATGGGAAAAAATAACAGCAAATGAGACGACTGGCAAAGGATTAATTTCCAAAATGTACAAGCAGCTCATATACCTCAACCCCAGAAAAACAGTGCAATCAAAAAGTGGGCAAAAGACCTAAACAGATAGTTTATTTATCAGTCCCTTGAAAGGTTCTGACAGACCATGCCTGATAACTTCAGTGGCAGAAGTATCATTCCACCTTCCGAGAAACCAGGACTTCCCAGGTGGTGCTGGTGGTAAAGAATTCTCTTGCCGATAAGGAGACACAAGAGATATGGGTTCAATCCCTGGGTTGGGAAGATCCCCTGGAGTAGGAAATGGCAACCCACTTCAGTATTCTTGCCTGGAAAATCCCTTGGGCAGAGGAGCCTAGTGGACTACAGTATATGGGACCATAAAGAGTCGAACACGACTGAGTGTGGTGTCTCTAGTAACAAGATAACGTATGTTATGATGCCTAGCATGATGCCACACGTAGTAAGCACTCTCTAAATGCTAGATGCCATGACTGTGTTCATCCACTCTTCTGGAAAATGTTTTAATGTATGTTAAAATCAAATTAGCGTTGGCAGCTGCTTAGATTATTGACTCCTATGGAATTTACAGTAAGAGAAAATCTTTAAGTCAGTGTTTCTCCAAGCAGAGGAGGACTATAATCATCTGTATCTTACAAGGGCCCTAAGCGCACCTGGTCCACAGTCAGTCTTTCCCTCCCACACATGTGTATCAGCCACAGGCTTTGGCCTTTTCTGCATCTTGACTCCCCTGATTGGTTGTTTGATAATAAACACTATTACATTTCACCTTGCTAACATAGCTTGTGTTGTAGCATGCTGAGATGTGTTTCAATAATCACTCTGTCATCAAAGGTATTAAAAGGTGGTCCTTTAGACTTTCCGTCCCCCTGTCACTTTGACCAGCAAAATTTGTACATCTTCATCTGTCGTCATGAGGAGCAAGAGCATCTTGAACAAGAGTCCCTTGGCTTCGGCTGAAGCGTGCCCCCAACCAACACAGGCTCTTCCTGTGGCTGGATGTTCAGTCTGCCATCAACCCACCCTGCCAGGCTCTCGCCTGAACTACAGTTTCCATCTTCTTTCAGAGATCACAAGAGGCATTGACAAATGTGCTGCTGGATGAAGAGGCCTTATATCTCTGGGGTCACTGACAGGCCTGTCTGGAAGCCATAATATAGAAGGAGGGGTTTTCAGCAGCCCACCCTTAGTGGGGCCTGGAAATCTCAGCTTTTTCCTTTTGTTGTTCTTCTTTATTTTTTTTCAGATTTAACTTTTATCATTTCAATAATATGTCCTGGGATCTCACAAATCTTGGTATTGAGATTGGAATTGACAGTTCACTGAATCTCCTTGTTTTGAAGAGTAGCTGGGGGGAAGGCTTGCTACTCTGAGCACTTTTCTCTCTCCTTTAACCTCCTCCTTCTCACTTCTCTCTCTTTTTCTTTTCTTGCTTATATATGTATTTACAAACTTGAAATTGGAAAATTTTAAACAAACAGAAAAATAGAGAAACCTTCCCATCACTAGCTTTAAGGCATATTTCTCTGCCAATCTATTTTCTTCTGTGCCCCAGTATAGTTCTCCCCCAGCCATCAATGAATGATATCAGATTGTTTCACTGCAAATATTTCAGCAACATCTATGTCCAAAAACAGATTTAAAAAACATTTTACAGTTAAAATGATAATTCCTCAGCATCATCAAATATCTAGTTAGTAGTAAAATTTTCTAGATTTTTTTCAGAAACCTTTTTTTCTTACACTTGTTTGAATCAGTATCCAAGCAAGGCCCTTATATTACATTGAGTCTCTCAAGAGAATTCTAATTCTCTATTCTTCTTTTCTTTGGCATAATATTGTTGAATAAGTCAGGTTTTTGTTCTGTAGGATTTCTTACATTCTAGGTATTTTGTACCTCATGGGTACAAAAACACGAGTTCATGTTCCTCTTTTCCCCTGTGTTTTCTCTAAACTGGTTCAGCTCAATTCAGTTCAGTTCAGTTACTCAGTTGTATCCGACTCTTTATGACCCCATGGACTGTAGCATGCCAGGCTTCCCTGTCCATCACCAACTCCCAGAGCTTACTCAAACTCATGTACATCAAGTTGGTGATGCCATCCAACCATCTCATCCTCTGTCATCCCCTTCTCTTCCTGCCTTCAGTCTTTCCCAGCATCAGGGTCTTTTCTGTTAAGTCGGTTCTTCGCATCAGGTGAACAAGGTATTGAAGTTTCAGCTTCAGCATCAGTCCTTCCAATGAATATTCAGGACTGATTTCCTTTAGGACTTTCCTTTAGGACTGGTTGGATCTCCTTGCAGTCCAAGGGACTCTCAAGAGTCTTCTCCCACACCACAGTTCAACAGCATCAATTCTTCAGCACTCAGCTTTCTTTGGAGAAGAAAATGCCAACCCACTCCATATTCTTGCCTGGACAATCCCATGGACAGAGGAGCCTGGTAGGCTACAGTCCATGGGGTCACACAGAGTTGGACACAAANATCAATTCTTCAGCACTCAGCTTTCTTTGGAGTGCTGACCCAAATGCCAACCCACTCCATATTCTTGCCTGGACAATCCCATGGACAGAGGAGCCTGGTAGGCCACAGTCCATGGGGTCACACAGAGTTGGACACAAATGAGCTACTTCACTTTCACTTTTCACTTTCATGTATTGGAGAAGGAAATGGCAACCCACTCCAGTGTTCTTGCCTGGAGAATCCCAGGGACAGAGGAGCCTGGTGGACTGTTGTCTATGGGGTTGCACAGAGTCAGACATGACTGAAGCGACTTAGCAGCAGCAGCAGCAAGAGTAGCTTTTTTTATAGTCCAACTCTCACATCTGTTCATGACTACTGGAAAAACCATAGTTTTGACTAGATGGACCTTTGTCAGTAAAGTAGCATTTCTGTTTTTAAGTATGCTGTCCAAAGAGCAAGCGTCTTTTAATTTCATGGCTGCAGTCATCATCTGCAGTGATTTTGGAGCCCCACAAAATAAAGTCTCTCATCGTTTCCTTTGTTTCCCCATCTACTTGACATGAAATGGCATGCCAGATGCCATGATGTTAGTTTTCTGAATGTTGAGCTTTAAGCCAACTTTTCACTCTCTTCTTTCGCTTACATCAGAGGCTCTTTAGTTCTTCTTCTCTTTCTGCCATAAGGGTGGTGTCATCTGCATACCTGAGGTTATTGATATTTCTCCCAGCAGTCTTGATTCCAGCTTGTGCTTCATCCAGCCCAACATTTCTCATGATGTAATCTGCATATAACTTAAAATAGCAGGGTGACAATATACAGCCTTGACATACTCCTTTTCCTATTTGGAACCAATCTGTTGTTCCATGTCCCATTCTAACTGTTGCTTCCTGACCTGCATACAGATTTCTCAGGAGGCAGGTCAGGTGGTCTGGTATTCCCATCTCTTGAAGGATTTTCCACAGTTTGTTGTGATCCATACAGTCAAAGGCAATTTGATCTCTGGTTCCTCTGCCTTTTCTAAATCCAGCTTGAACATTTGGAAGTTCATGGTTCACATATTGCTGAAGCCTGGCTTGGAGAATTTGGAGCATTACTTTACTAGCATGTGAAATGGCTGCAATTGTGTGGTAGTTTGAACATTCTTTGGCATCGCCTTTCTTTGGGATTAGAATGAAAACTGACCTTTTCCAGTCCTGTGGCCACTGCTGAGTTTTCCAAATTTGCTGGCATATTGAGTGCAGCACTTTCACAGCATCATCTTTTAGGATTTGAAATAGCTCAACTGGAATTTCATCACCTCCACTAGCTTTGTTCATAGTGATGCTTCCTAAGGCCCACTTGATTTCACATTCCAAAATGTCTGGCTCTAGGTGAGTGACCACACCATTGTGATTATCTAGGTCATGAAGATCTTTTTTGTATAGTTCTTCTGTGTATTCTTGTTACCTTTTCTTAATATCTTCTGCTTCTGTTAGGTCCATACCATTTCTGTCCTTTATTGAGCCCTTCAATGAAGGCAATGGCTCCCCACTCCAGTACTCTTGCCTGGGAAATCCCATGGATGGAGGAGCCCGGTGGGCTGCAGTCCATGAGGTGGCTAAGAGTCAGACATGACTGAGCGACTTCACTTTCACTTTTCAGTTTCATGCATTGGAGAAGGAAATGGCAACTGACTCCAGTGTTCTTGCCTGGAGAATCCCAGGGATGGGGGAGCCTGGTGGGCTGCTGTCTATGGGGTCACACAGAGTCGGACACAACTGAAGCGACTTAGCAGCAACATTGAGCCCATCTTTGCATGAAATGTTCCCTTGGTATCTTTAATTTTTTTTGAAGAGATCTCTGTTCTTTCCCATTCTATTGTTTTCCTCTATTTCTTTGCACTGATTGCTGAGGAAGGCTTTCTTATCTCTCCTTTCTATTCTTTGGAACTCTGCATTCAAATGGGTATATCATTCCTTTTCTCCTTTGCCTTTGGCTTCTCTTCTTTTTCTCAGCCGTTTGTAAGCCCTCCTAAGACAATCATTTTGCCTTTTTGCATTTCTTTTTCTTGGGGATGGTCTTGATCCCTGTCTCCTGTACAAGATCACGAACCTCTGTCCATAGTTCTTCAGGCACTCTATCAGATCTAATCCCTTGAATCTATTTTTCACTTCCAAAGTATAATTGTAAGGGATTTGATTTAGGTCATTCCTGAATGGTCTAGTGGTTTTCCCTACTTTCTTCAATTTAAGTCTGAATTTGGCAATCAAGTATTCATGATCTGAGCCACAGTCCACTCCCAGTCTTATTTTTGCTGACTGTATAGAGCTTCTCCATCTTTGCCTGCAAGAAATATAATCAGTCTGATTTTAGTATTGACCATCTGCTGATGTCCATGTGTAGAGTCATCTCTTGTGTTGTTGGAAGAGGGTGTTTGCTATGACCAGTGCATTCTCTTGGCAAAACTCTGTTAGCCTTTGAGCTGCTTCATCTTGTACTCCCAGGCCAAATTCCCCCATTACTCCAGGTATCTCTTGACTTCTACTTTGGCGTTCCAGTCCCTTATAATGAAAAGGACATCCTTTTGGTTGTTGGTTCTTGAAGGNGAGGGTGTTTGCTATGACCAGTGCATTCTCTTGCCAAAACTCTGTTAGCCTTTGAGCTGCTTCATTTTGTACTCCCAGGCCAAATTCCCCCGTTACTCCAGATATCTCTTGACTTCTACTTTGGCGTTCCAGTCCCTTATAATGAAAAGGACATCCTGTTGGTCTTCATAGAACCATTCAACTTTCACTTTTTTAGCATTACTGGTTGGGGCATAGACTTGGATTACTGTGATACTGAATGATTTGCCTTGGAAAAAAAACAGAGATCATTCTGTCGTTTTTGAGATTGCACCTAAGTACTGCATTTTGGACTCTTGTTGACTATGATGGCTACTCCATTTCTTCTAAGGGATTCTTTCCCACAGTTGTAGCTGGTAGTTAGATTTAAACATCTGCTCTGATTCCAGTTGTGATTTTTGACAAGAATATTCCATAGACGATGTTGGGTATTTCCTATTATATGACAACACAAGGCACACAAAACTGGCTGTCTTCCTTTATGTAATGTTACCAGTGTCTAAGGGTATTTTCTCCTTTTTGAAAACCTGAATTGTATTTTATAGTGCATATTTTTATTAATATTTATATGAATATATCTCATGCACCTAGATCTCTGAAATACCTCTGATCATAATTTAGGTCTTTACTTTCAGGCTGTCTCAGTCCATAAATACAGTTTGTCTGCATCAGTACCTCAGATCTTATTTGAAGAATCCAGCTAAGCCTTCTTTTTCACACCTAAGCAGCGGTGGCATCAGCTAGGTGTTTGTTAGAAACCCAAGCCCCATCCGGCACTTCTTAATCAGAATCTGTATTTTCATCAGATGTGCATGTAAATTATAGACACATTAATTCTTGAGAAGCTCTGTACTAGTCCACCAGACCCCTCTACACACACACTAGACCAAAACACGAGTCCCGGAGGCTTCTGGAATCCGGACTTTATTTTTCTGGGCTCCAAAATCACTGCAGAAGGTGACTGCAGCCATGAAATTAAAAGACACTTGCTCCTTGGAAGAAAAGCTATGACCAGCCTGGACAGCATATTAAAAANGTAAGTCTGGTCTTGGCAGGGCCCCTTCATCCTCCTCTGTGATGAACTGTGGCCAGGTAGGTAGGTTTGCTGATGTTGGTTGGGACATTGAGTTCGTGCTGCTCTGGGCCACGTGGTTGCCCATGCCCTTGGTCGGCTGTGGCATGTTCATATGGTAGAGTCAGGGGCCTTAGAAGTGAGTGGTGGGATGCAAGCTTCTTGCAGCTCGGGCTCAGACCTGCAGAGTATCACTTTTGCCACATTTTATTGGTCAAAGTCAGACACAAAACTCAACAGGAGGTGAAATAAACTTTATCTCTTGATGGGAGGAGCTGCAAAGCCACAAGCCAATAATCAGTAAAGGGTCCTGGCCGTTTTGGCAAACAATGCCCCACGAATGGCTTAGGTGGATTCCTATCTGAGAACCAGGGACTGGAAATAAATTGTTCCTCTGATGTCTTGCTGCCTTCTGCCTGCATCCAAGTAAATAACTTGTCAGCCAGCTAGTGACCAATCACTCTGAGAATGAATCACTTGAGAATGGAAACCAGTCTGAAATTTAACATGTACAGAACCAAGCCGGAGAGTTTCTGAAGCTGAGCCTGCAAAGCTAAAAACTCATCCTTGCCTCTCCAGGAGACCAGATGTGTTTTAGGGGAGAAAAGCAAGACCTAGTCTCTTTGGATTCATCCTTGAATTACTTTAAGCACGTCACAGGGACTGCATAGGATAGGTCCCCAGGTAGCCCACCTTCCTTTGTGTGTTATTTCCTCCTAATACAACAGGCTTGTCAGTGCAGTGCAGTATAGCAGAGAAATGGCTGTGGCAATGCATGCAAAGGAGCATTTTATTTCCTGATGCACCAGGATTCAAANTGTGTTATTTCCTCCTAATACAACAGGCTTGTCAGTGCAGTGCAGTATAGCAGAGAAATGGCTGTGGCAATGCATGCAAAGGAGCATTTTATTTCCTGATGCACCAGGATTCAAAGTGAGCATCATTAAGCCATTTAATTTGGAAACCAACTCTTGTGAAGCTTGCTTCATCATGGTTAAAGTTCCATCGCCCTCCTTTTGGAAGTGCTAATGTTTCCCCCACCCAGTGTAAGGGGGCTCTCCCATGCGCTGTGACTGAGACAGACCTTATCAGGCTGTCGGGGACTGATTCTGCGCCAGAGCCTCACTACTGCTGTGTTTTCTTTACGCTTGTNAAGTGAGCATCATTAAGCCATTTAATTTGGAAACCAACTCTTGTGAAGCTTGCTTCATCATGGTTAAAGTTCCATCGCCCTTCTTTTGGAAGTGCTAATGTTTCCCCCACCCAGTGTAAGGGGCCTCTCCCATGCGCTGTGACTGAGACAAACCTTATCAGGCTGTCAGGGACTGATTCTGCGCCAGAGCCTCACTACTGCTGTGTTTTCTTTACGCTTGTCTCTTTGAGACTTTCATTGCTGATTGGGTGCAATGATCATTTTATTATTTCTTATATCAATTTGGTGGCAAATTGTGCATATGATGCTATTTCATTCTTCCTTCTTTCCTTCTCCCCTCCCACCTCCAGTCAGATAAGCAGGCAGATGCCATTCCAGGGGTGACT
>SJYW01007085.1:505599-538732 GCA_006410735.1 Raphicerus campestris | reverse complement strand
TACAGTCCATGGGGTGACAAAAGAGTTGGACATGACTTAGCAACTAAAAAAAAAACCACAACAATGTTCATCATATGACAGAATGGAAGTTTGAATTCTCATAGATGAATAGAATAAAAATTTTAATAATACTGCTTATTTACTCTATCTTTAAAAACGGTACTCTGTGTTTCACAAAATGCACAATGTATTAGAATAGTGGCATGTAAGTAAATAGTGTATTAAATATAATGTATAACAATCTACTTGTATTGAAATTATTTAATAAATATTTATGTACTATATTTAAGTTTGAATTTGGCAATAAGGAGTTCATGCTCTGAGCCACAGTCAGCTCCCAGTCTTGTTTTTGCTGCCTGTATAGAGCTTCTCCAGCTTTGGCTGCAAAGAATATAATCAATCTGATTTTGGTGTTGACCATCTGGTGATGTCCATGTGTAGAGTCTTCTCTTGTGTTGTTGGAAGAGGGTGTTTGCTATGACCAGTGCATTCTCTTGGCAAAACTCTGTTAGCCTTTGAGCTGCTTCATCTTGTACTCCCAGGCCAAATTCCCCCATTACTCCAGGTATCTCTTGACTTCTACTTTGGCGTTCCAGTCCCTTATAATGAAAAGGACATCCTTTTGGTTGTTGGTTCTTGAAGGTCCTGTTGGTCTTCATAGAACCATTCAACTTTCACTTTTTTAGCATTACTGGTTGGGGCATAGACTTGGATTACTGTGATACTGAATGATTTGCCTTGGGAAAAAAACAGAGATCATTCTGTCGTTTTTGAGATTGCACCTAAGTACTGCATTTTGGACTCTTGTTGACTATGATGGCTACTCCATTTCTTCTAAGGGATTCTTTCCCACAGTTGTAGCTGGTAGTTAGATTTAAACATCTGCTCTGATTCCAGTTGTGATTTTTGACAAGAATATTCCATAGACGATGTTGGGTATTTCCTATTATATGACAACACAAGGCACACAAAACTGGCTGTCTTCCTTTATGTAATGTTACCAGTGTCTAAGGGTATTTTCTCCTTTTTGAAAACCTGAATTGTATTTTATAGTGCATATTTTTATTAATATTTATATGAATATATCTCATGCACCTAGATCTCTGAAATACCTCTGATCATAATTTAGGTCTTTACTTTCAGGCTGTCTCAGTCCATAAATACAGTTTGTCTGCATCAGTACCTCAGATCTTATTTGAAGAATCCAGCTAAGCCTTCTTTTTCACACCTAAGCAGCGGTGGCATCAGCTAGGTGTTTGTTAGAAACCCAAGCCCCATCCGGCACTTCTTAATCAGAATCTGTATTTTCATCAGATGTGCATGTAAATTATAGACACATTAATTCTTGAGAAGCTCTGTACTAGTCCACCAGACCCCTCTACACACACACTAGACCAAAACACGAGTCCCAGAGGCTTCTGGAATCCGGACTTTATTTTTCTGGGCTCCAAAATCACTGCAGATGGTGACTGCAGCCATGAAATTAAAAGACACTTGCTCCTTGGAAGAAAAGCTATGACCAGCCTGGACAGCATATTAAAAAACAGAGATGTTACTTTGCCGACAAAGGTCCATCTAGTCAAAGCTATGATTTTTCCAGTGGTCATGTAAGGATGTGAAAATTGGATTATAAAGAAAGCTGAGCGCTAAAGAATTGATGCTTTTGAACTGTGGTGTTGGAGAAGACTCTTGAGAGTCCCTTGGACTGCAAGGAGATCAAACCAATCAATCTTAAAGGAAATCAGTCCTGAATGTTCATTGGAAGGACTGATGCTGAAGCTGAAACTCCAATACTTTCTTCACCTTATGCGAAGAGCCAACTCATTGGAAAAGCCCTTGATGCTGGGAAAGATTGAAGGCAGGAGGACATAGGGATGACAGAGGATGAGACAAGCTCTGGGAGTTGGTGACGGACAGGGAAGCTTGGCATGCTGCAGTCCGCGGGGTCTCAGAGTCAGACGGGACTAAGTGACTGAACTGAACTGAGTGGATCCTCTGATCATTTGAGTGTGTCTCCTCTAGAGAGAAAGCCCCATGCTTCCTGTCCACTCAGCTGCAGATGCAGAGAAGCAAGTCCTAAGGATGGACGTGCATATATTCACTCTGCAAACAGTCGCTGAGCTCCTCCAAGGTGTGAAGTTCTGTGAGCATGGCAGGCATAGTGTCTGCACTTGGAGAGCACGCCTGGCAAACGAGGCCGCTGCGGGGAGTCAGCCTTCTCTGTCTTCCACCTCGTGCCTGCTGCCCACTCCTGACCCCCACATGCCCTCAGGAATATTCACTGGTGTCTGGTGTTTACATGCCATGCTTCCAGCTTACATTTTGCACGTGGATGTGATCTTGTTCATAGGGCATTCTGAACTCTGTTCCATAGAAGCTCCGATGTGTACTCCAGAGGCACAGATTTTGAGCCCATTGTCACTCATTTGAGCCCACGTCACAGATTTTGAGCACACAGCCTGGACTCCCCACTCTCAGTGTTAGAGAGGGACAGTTTTCAGGCTTGCTACCAATAGCAGAATGAATTCTGAGATGTTATGTCAGTTAACTATTGTGCATAAAAAACAAACAACAAACTTAGGGGTTAGACACAACAGTCATTTGTTTAACTCACGAGTCTATGTGTTGCCAGCTTAGCTGCGGCTCAGCTGGGTAAGTCTGGTCTTGGCAGGGCCCCTTCATCCTCCTCTGTGATGAACTGTGGCCAGGTAGGTAGGTTTGCTGATGTTGGTTGGGACATTGAGTTCGTGCTGCTCTGGGCCACGTGGTTGCCCATGCCCTTGGTCGGCTGTGGCATGTTCATATGGTAGAGTCAGGGGCCTTAGAAGTGAGTGGTGGGATGCAAGCTTCTTGCAGCTCGGGCTCAGACCTGCAGAGTATCACTTTTGCCACATTTTATTGGTCAAAGTCAGACACAAAACTCAACAGGAGGTGAAATAAACTTTATCTCTTGATGGGAGGAGCTGCAAAGCCACAAGCCAATAATCAGTAAAGGGTCCTGGCCGTTTTGGCAAACAATGCCCCACGAATGGCTTAGGTGGATTCCTATCTGAGAACCAGGGACTGGAAATAAATTGTTCCTCTGATGTCTTGCTGCCTTCTGCCTGCATCCAAGTAAATAACTTGTCAGCCAGCTAGTGACCAATCACTCTGAGAATGAATCACTTGAGAATGGAAACCAGTCTGAAATTTAACATGTACAGAACCAAGCCGGAGAGTTTCTGAAGCTGAGCCTGCAAAGCTAAAAACTCATCCTTGCCTCTCCAGGAGACCAGATGTGTTTTAGGGGAGAAAAGCAAGACCTAGTCTCTTTGGATTCATCCTTGAATTACTTTAAGCACGTCACAGGGACTGCATAGGATAGGTCCCCAGGTAGCCCACCTTCCTTTGTGTGTTATTTCCTCCTAATACAACAGGCTTGTCAGTGCAGTGCAGTATAGCAGAGAAATGGCTGTGGCAATGCATGCAAAGGAGCATTTTATTTCCTGATGCACCAGGATTCAAAGTGAGCATCATTAAGCCATTTAATTTGGAAACCAACTCTTGTGAAGCTTGCTTCATCATGGTTAAAGTTCCATCGCCCTTCTTTTGGAAGTGCTAATGTTTCCCCCACCCAGTGTAAGGGGCCTCTCCCATGCGCTGTGACTGAGACAAACCTTATCAGGCTGTCGGGGACTGATTCTGCGCCAGAGCCTCACTACTGCTGTGTTTTCTTTACGCTTGTCTCTTTGAGACTTTCATTGCTGATTGGGTGCAATGATCATTTTATTATTTCTTATATCAATTTGGTGGCAAATTGTGCATATGATGCTATTTCATTCTTCCTTCTTTCCTTCTCCCCTCCCACCTCCAGTCAGATAAGCAGGCAGATGCCATTCCAGGGGTGACTTTTACTTTGCTCCTGTAAGAAAATGTTTATCACATGTTGACTCATTTTTTTGTGGTTTTTTAAAGACCTTTTATTAATCAAAGTTGATAGGTGTCTCTCTTTAGGATCCAGGCTGCTGTTCTGTTCTGTGTGCCTTCTGGACATGAAAATGTGCAAAATTTCCTTAGAGACACAGCCTGGTGGGACGGTTAGACTTTGGCTGTTTAGAGGCTTGATTTAGAATCCCAGCACTGCTATTTACAAACCATGTGACCTTGGCAAGGTTCTTCACATCGTAAGCTTCAGTTTCCTTATATGGGAACAAGGATAGTATCTACTCGTTGGCTGACTGTGGTGATGAATAAGATAATGCACGGAAGATGCTTAGCGTGGGGCCTGGTACACTGTTTGAAGTCATTTCTTTTGTGGTGGTGCTGCTGCTGGTGCAATTAGTGCTTCTGTCTTTGAGTGAGGTCACTGGCCGGAAGCGAGGCTCAGCCAGGACCCACCACAAGCAGTGTTTCTAGAGATATCGCGAATGTCAGATGTCAGATGACAAACTTTAATTCAGATGATGAAATGCCATACACACGACCAAAAGAGAAATGGAGGACACATTTCCTTCCTCTGTCTTCCTTTCTTCCTCCTCCCATCTCTGCCTTTTCTCTCTTTCCTCCCACCCCTCCTCCCCAAATGTTAATTAAGTGCCAAGTGTAAAGAGTTGGACACGACTTAGCTACTGAGCATGCAGGCACCATGTGGCCAGCACTGGGCCCTGGGGTACCTCCTAATACCACACAGTCCCTACAGGGCACTTCAGACACTCTTGGTTCCTCTTGGAAAAGTCAGCGAGTACAACCCGGGGGGGTAGGGGGAACCATATCCTTGAGCTGGACAGGGAAGGGGTGTCAGGAAGAATCAATGCTAAAGTGAAAGGGATAAGATGAGTAGGATCTATTGGGGTAACTGCAGTGAAGGGCAGCCTGATGGGCTAGAGCAGAGACACAAGAAAGGAAAAGAATGGCCTTCGGGAAAGCCATGTGATGAGCCCTGTTGCAGGCAGGAGGAGCCGGCCACAGGAGCTGGCCTGCTTGTGCCCCACCTACCCCGGGGGGATCAGTGCTGCCCCCCAGTCTGAGTCCTGGTGAAACAGACACTCCCCACTTAGACCAAGCTTGTGCCACTGCCTGACTGGGGACGCGCCAGGAGAGGTGGTAAAGGGTCATGGATGTGGATGCTGGGAGAGCATGGAGATGGTCTCAGATGCTCAGATGGAGAAGGGGAGGAAGTAAAGATCAGAGGAGGGACACGCAGCTGCTGGATGGGTCAGGAGAGCCAACAGAACAGGCAGAGACTGAATTCCGAGGCACAGGGCTTGCAGGGGGTTAGAAAAACTAGGCAAATCCCTTAGAGAGAGTTGCCAAGCAGGAGGTGTTCACAGCAAGTCTGGAAAAGATTGCCACAGGCTTGGATAGAAATTAAAGGTCTTGTAGAAGGCTCAAGGTATAATGAATGGTTAAGGTCATGTAGTTGAGAAAAATGTTTTTTAATAAAGTATTTTTTTAAGATTTTTTTGACATGGACCAGTTTTAAAATCTTTATTGAATTTGTTATAATATTGTTTCTGTTGTTTAAGTTCTGTTTGTTTGTTTGTTTGTTTGTTTTGGCTGTGAGGCACGTAGGATCTTAGCTCCTCCACCAGGATCAAACCTCACCTCCTGCATTGGAAGTACAGAGTCATAACCAACAGACCACCAGAGAAGTTCCGAGAAAAATGTTTTTAAAATGAAAATTCCTTGACGGCAAGGGCTCTGGGTCTTTTATTTTTAACGTAGCATGAGGTGTAGTACCTGAAACATAGCCTGTTCCCAACTAATGTTGGGGAAAGAATGAAGGAATGAATTAACAAAGATCTGAAAAGTATTATTCTATGCCTACAGGCTATGCCATGTAAATAGGGGAAAGGCTTTGAATCCACACATATAAGTTTATTTATTTATTTTTCTTTTATCTTTTTTTTTTTTTTTTGCCACACCATGTGGGATCTTAGTTCCCTAACTAGGGATCGAACCCGTACCCCTGGCAGTGGAAGTATGGGGTCTTAACCACTGGACCACCAAGTAATTCCCCACTCATACAGATTTAAATCTTAGCTGGGCCACATACCACTTGGGTGACACCAGAAAATAATTTCACAGCTCTGAGCCTTGGTTTCCTTATCTCTAAGACAGAGATGATGTTGACCTACAGAGCTCTTCTGAGAATTAAGTGTCATGCTTGTTTGTAGATTGCCAGGCACTATGTAGATAGTCCAAGAGTGACAGCCCCTATTATTAATATTAACCATATATAGTCATACGGCCAAATAGCCAAACCATTAATATATTAATAAAAATCAGAGCTGTCACTCTTGGGGCCAGCAACCTTTTTTGCCTTAAATTGAAAACCATTTACTGACTTCAAGAACAACTTTTAAAAAAGAGATTTAACAGGCTTGACCTATTTAAACATCTTTAGAAAAAATCTTCATCAAAGAACTCACACATTTAGAGAAATTTCCGTTTTTAAGATTTAGGTATTTTGTATTCCTTAGTCACTCTGTTAGATAGGATCCTATCAGAAGACAGACCAAAAAAGTTTAATATGAAAAATTATTAATAGGGAAGTGGCTAGAAGAGGGGAATAAAAGAACTCTTAAGGGCACCCTCGGGCTGAGAGAGGTACCCAAGGAATGAGCAGAATCCGCTGGGTGGGGGAGTGTCCTTCACAAAGCTGGGATTCGTACCTCGTTGGCAAGGGTGTGGTTGAAGCTTTGGAAGGTGAAAAGTTTGCTGTGTTGTTGTGTCCAGAGTCAGTGAAATGAGGCTGGGGCTGGCAGGCACACAACCACCTGGGAGGCCAGAGAAACGCACCAGACAGCTTCCAAGGAGGGTAAGGGTGGGTGTCGTTGACTTTCTGGAAAGCCAACTGATGGATTCACTAGAAAGGTTCTGGGAAGCTATTAAAATTGTGGTGAGATGCTCTTTACTCCCTGAGAAGAAGCTGTCATTGGGAAATGACCTGAAAATGAGCTGGGTGCCCAGGGAATTTAATATTAGCTGCCCTTGGGAGTGCTTTTTAACATCCCATGAGCAGGTAACTTTTGCTGCCAGGTATGGGGACATGACCACAAAAAGCCAGCACCCACTTTGCAGGAGCACATCCAGTGCACCCCTGCCTTCTCCACCGTTCTCTCAGTGCACTCTGCTGACTTAACATCATCCTGGTTGTCTGAAGGGAAGTGCCCATCAGGTCTACCCCTTACCACAGAGCAAGAAAAAGGGTGACTTTGGATCTAATTATCTATTGGTAATGTGGGGAGGAGATTCAGCACTGTTTGTTCTTCAATAAAGAAAGGATGAGTTTATACAAAGATCATATACCTACATCTTCCTGTATCTCCAGACAGATTTCTCAGACACTGCTTATAAAATTCCTTTAACTTTATTAAATAAATCTTACAAAACAGATTAAGGATGCTTGTACAGAGCACAATTCAAACTGTGTAGGCAATACTGTATTAGGATTATTCATATAATTTTAGCTATAATTTATAGATAGATATTAAATAAGCTGTGCATTTAAGCAAATGACTGCAATTGGATTTTTTTAGACTTTATGAGCTGTAACAGAATATTACTTTTCAGAAGCAGTCTAATTTTTAGAAAGCTAATATGAAAACTTCAAGATTACTGTAATGCAGCAGCATATCTTGAAAAGCTTGTTTGGTTTCATTCCGTTCCAGCAGATATTTATTACCTGATTGTCAGCATCAATTCCCCAGAAGTATACCGGTGATCTTTAGGGAAGGACTTTCAATGAAGACCAGTAAGGGAGTGGGGTGGGAGTGGCAGGTGGTAAAGAACCCACCTGCCAATGCAGGAGACATAAGAGATGTGGGTTCGATCCCTGGGTTGGGAAGATCCTCTGGAGCTGGACATGGGAACCCACTCCAGTATTCTTGCCTGGAGAACCGTCATGGCCAGACGATCCTGGCAGGCTACAGTCCATAGGGTTGCAAAGAGTCGGACCCAACTGAACACACACAGAAGGGAGTGGGGATACCGGATAGGGAAGGGGAGGCAGGCCAGCAGATGTCTGAGCTCTGAGGTGTCACAAGAGGGCAGCTTTAGCTCTGGGCCCTCAGTTCAGTTCAGTTCAGTCGCTCAGTCATGTCTGACTCTTTGTGACCCCACGAATCGCAGCACGCCAGGCCTCCCTGTCCATCACCNTTTCCAGTGGCCACGAAACTGTCGGGGGATAGATGAACGAGTGGGAGCTTCTACACCCTGGAGTTTTGTGTGGCCTCAGGATGAGTGAGTGAGAAGAAGAAGAAAAATAAAATACAGAAAGGGTGACTGATACGTGTCATTTTGTACATTTAAAAAACCCTCTGGTGTGTATGTATGAGTGTGTGTGTGTTTATAACTGATGTGAGTATGGCAACACAGATGGGAATGGACTACGTTGGGAGAGGGAGAGCTTTGTGAGATGCGGCAAGGAAAAAGCAGATCAGGGAACTGACAAAAAGGGAGAGACCACACTGACAAGTGTTTAGATCTCCTGTGGATTTATTATAAATTCTTGGTTTTTTTTCTAGGTAGTCTGGTTTTGCTTTTAAAAATTTTATTTTTGGTATTTAGAAAGGGGTTTTTTTTTTGTTCTAGTCTTGACCTAAGTGTTGATAGTTTTCATACATTCTTACTTTCCCTTTTTGTTAGCTTTCTATTTGATTTGCCATCTTTAAGTGATATCCTTGGTACCTCCCCCATCACCTAGGTGACGATAGATGTGCCTATTTCACTTTCCTTTTTCCCTTCCCATCTCTAATGCTTTAGTTGTGCTCTTTCAACTTTATCAAAACAAAACATTTACAAAACCACCTCCTGCCTTCACCATAACCTTTGTTTTTGTCTTAGATCCATGAATATGTATGTAGTGTATGTCTGTGTGTTTATAGATGTATAACACACATACATTTAAGAGAAGATTGGGAAAATGTCAAAAATTTGAAAATATATACATTGATTCACATATATATTCATACATATATATAATTTTGAGTATATATACATATATTCAAAATTTGGACATGTTCCCAAACTTCTCTCAGTCATCTTCTAGTAGATTTTTCAGGACTTATGAATACAGTATTATTACTTAAATCCCTGCATGTTTAAAATTGTTTTTCAATGGCTTTAATTCTAGAAGCATGCCTGATTTAAAAACAAAAAATCCGTGGTCCACTGTTTCTTTCCGTTTCAAGAAAATGTCAATCCAATTTCTTTGGCTTTTCATGTTGCTGACGCAAACCTGGGGTTTTATACTTGCCAGTGACTCCATCGTTTTGCCATCAGGCTCTTGTAATTTTTTTAAAGCGTCTGCCTGCAACGAGGGAGACCTGGGTTCAATCCCTGAGTCGGGAAGATCCCCTGGAGAAGAAAATGGCAACCCACTCCAGTATTCTTGCCTGGAGAATCCCATGGACGGAGGAGCCTGGTGGGCTACAGTCCACGGGTCGCAGAGTCGGACACGACTGAGCGATTTCACTCACTTCACTTCTCATAAAGTCTGAAACTCTTCCAAGTTGTGGCTTGGAGCTGATGGTCCTGAACACGTGGCAGGCCTTTTCAGTATGTACATTCTGAACGCTTTTCTCTTGGAGTTTCTTCTTGGATTAGACTCTTACACATGAGTCAGATCCCCCATTCTGCTTCCTTCCTTTGTGCATGTTACTTATTCTTACTCCAAGAATACTTACACTTGTTCTGAGATCCTCTGCTTTTTTTTTTCCCTTTATTTTAAATTTTTATTCATTTCCTCAATGTTAATTTATTTTTAAATCAAGTTGATTTTCCTTTGGACACTTTGTCATTTAGTCTATTTCTATATACTTTTTCTTTTTATTAAAATTATTTCCTGATTTTGGTTGTCTTTTGCACAGTTCCTATGTCCTGTCCATTCTTGGCTAGAATCCATATTTACGGTGTCCTCCTGTATCTGCAAATAACTGTTAATGGCATATGATTTATGGTGAAATGTTATGCATAGTTTTATTCTGCTTTTCCTTTCTTCAGAGTATTTTTATCAGTTGTTTCCCATTTTCATTATTTTTATATAGTAACTTTACTTGGTGTTGCCTGTTTTCTGTTTTTAAATGTCAGGTTTAACTGAGTGATTATTTTTAGAAATGTAGCTGATGGGTTTGAATGGGCCAATAGCTTTCTTAGTTTTAGAGTGCCCTCTTCTGTTAGGGCAAAGAAGTGCATTTTCTTTAATAGGCGGCATCTCTGTGGGAGGACTGAACCATATACCCTGATTCTGTTTTTTCTATTCGTGACTTGCGTTTCCAAGAGGGAAGGTGCAAGAAGCTAGTCACTAATCTATAATCTTTGTCATCTTTTTCTAATAACTTCCCCAAATAGGGAAATAGGCACAAAGAAGACAGCAAGTTCNAGTGCCACTGCCTGCTCCTAAAGAACTGTTTAAAAGAAAGTTGAAAGTTAAGAAGATTACATAATGTTGCCCCATCGTGCAGAACTGGATCACTGCAGTTCATGTTTCTTATATTATTCTACAGGTTCCCCGTCTGCCATAGAGACCCAGAACTCCTGTCCCACTGCTTAGGATCAGCCATAAATCAGACCTGTTGAAGTTCATGGTTTTGCCCTATGTGAACATTCCCATGTCAGCTTGACCACTCTATTACATTCTTCCAAAAAGAAAGTGACGTGTTATTATTCACAATATTTTTCGTCATTTGTCTCTCATGCCAGAACTCACACATAGGCAGAATTTTGTTCCTGTACGCTGTGAAAGGATTCAAACACCACGCTGATGTTTCCCCCTGTGGTCAGAACAGAAACTTGTTTGTTTTTTCTCAAATTTATCTGGAAAGGATGTTGTTATAACTAAACCTTTTCCAGTGTACATGTCCAGGATGTGATTGAATTCCCCAAATGAGCTCCATTGACAACAGCTACAGAAAGATACATCAGCTTGTTTATTCTTAAAATTAATGATGCTTTCTGCTTTCTCTCTCTCTCCTGCTCCCCCACCCCTAAGTAAGTAGGATTTAGTGAGTGACACATTCTTTAGTTAGCTACAACACCTAATAACTCACACAGTAGCTTTGTGGTAACCAAACTGACCTCAGTACCTGCCTCTCCTTCCCATTCTGTTTTTCCAGCACCTTTCCTGGGATAATGAGTTTAGTCAGGAAGAAGAGTCCCTGTATTTTTCATTGTATTACCAATCTCCTGTGACCTCGCAGGTAAAATTTAGTAGCATTGAGCTCTAGTAGCCGCTTATGCTTCTGGAGTATCATTATTCTTACAAATTGTTCATCATTATACTTTTATGAGAGAGCTATTATGTGTTGTAAATAGCGCAAGCCCAGCAGCGATGGCCTTGTGGTCACAGCGAGGGCACTGCCAGCTGCATGCTCAGAGGTTTAGAAGAAAACGAGCTCTCCACCCTGAAGCACCCACGCCTGGCCGCTGAAGGACAGGTGCCGACCACTTGGAAGGCTTAGCACCCACGTGGAAAACGCACCGGGGCTTGGAAACCAGCCAGGTGTACTTTGGATCCCAGCATCTTCCTGACTTTTTCTGCACGATCAGTTTAGAATTTTAAAAAGGGAGATAAGGACTTCCCCGGTGGTCCAGTGGTTAAGACTCCACGCTTCTAGAGCAAGGGGCATGGGTCGACCCCTGGTCAGGGAGGTTCCACATATCTTGGGGTGCAGAACACCCCCGCCCCCACCAAATATTGCTGCCTCATGGGGATTTGAAGAGTTAGAGCCAGTTTGGAAACTGACCTAGAAATGTTAAAAATTGAACAATTTTTTATTGAAATAAAAAATATATGCGTGTCCTTCAAACCAGAAACCCCACTCTGGAATTTATCCTATAGAAGTAAAAGGATGTGTGTACTCATGTGTCTGTAAAGCATTATTTCCAGTGGCCACGAAACTGTCGGGGGATAGATGAACGAGTGGGAGCTTCTACACCCTGGAGTTTTGTGTGGCCTCAGGATGAGTGAGTGAGAAGAAGAAGAAAAATAAAATACAGAAAGGGTGACTGATACGTGTCATTTTGTACATTTAAAAAACCCTCTGGTGTGTATGTATGAGTGTGTGTGTGTTTATAACTGATGTGAGTATGGCAACACAGATGGGAATGGACTACGTTGGGAGAGGGAGAGCTTTGTGAGATGCAGCAAGGAAAAAGCAGATCAGGGAACTGACAAAAAGGGAGAAAGGAGAGACCACACTGACAAGTGTTTAGATCTCCTGTGGATTTATTATAAATTCTTGGGTTTTTTTCTAGGTAGTCTGGTTTTGCTTTTACAAATTTTATTTTTGGTATTTAGAAAGGGTTTTTATTTTTGTTCTAGTCTTGACCTAAGTGTTGATAGTTTTCATACATTCTTACTTTCCCTTTTTGTTAGCTTTCTATTTGATTTGCCATCTTTAAGTGATATCCTTGGTACCTCCCCCATCACCTAGGTGACGATAGATGTGCCTATTTCACTTTCCTTTTTCCCTTCCCATCTCTAATGCTTTAGTTGTGCTCTTTCAACTTTATCAAAACAAAACATTTACAAAACCACCTCCTGCCTTCACCATAACCTTTGTTTTTGTCTTAGATCCATGAATATGTATGTAGTGTATGTCTGTGTGTTTATAGATGTATAACACACATACATTTAAGAGAAGATTGGGAAAATGTCAAAAATTTGAAAATATATACATTGATTCACATATATATTCATACATATATATAATTTTGAGTATATATACATATATTCAAAATTTGGACATGTTCCCAAACTTCTCTCAGTCATCTTCTAGTAGATTTTTCAGGACTTATGAATACAGTATTATTACTTAAATCCCTGCATGTTTAAAATTGTTTTTCAATGGCTTTAATTCTAGAAGCATGCCTGATTTAAAAACAAAAAATCCGTGGTCCACTGTTTCTTTCCGTTTCAAGAAAATGTCAATCCAATTTCTTTGGCTTTTCATGTTGCTGACACAAACCTGGGGTTTTATACTTGCCAGTGACTCCATCGTTTTGCCATCAGGCTCTTGTAATTTTTTTAAAGCGTCTGCCTGCAATGAGGGAGACCTGGGTTCAATCCCTGAGTCGGGAAGATCCCCTGGAGAAGAAAATGGCAACCCACTCCAGTATTCTTGCCTGGAGAATCCCATGGACGGAGGAGCCTGGTGGGCTACAGTCCACGGGTCGCAGAGTCGGACACGACTGAGCGATTTCACTCACTTCACTTCTCATAAAGTCTGAAACTCTTCCAAGTTGTGGCTTGGAGCTGATGGTCCTGAACACGTGGCAGGCCTTTTCAGTATGTACATTCTGAACGCTTTTCTCTTGGAGTTTCTTCTTGGATTAGACTCTTACACATGAGTCAGATCCCCCATTCTGCTTCCTTCCTTTGTGCATGTTACTTATTCTTACTCCAAGAATACTTACACTTGTTCTGAGATCCTCTGCTTTTTTTTTTCCCTTTATTTTAAATTTTTATTCATTTCCTCAATGTTAATTTATTTTTAAATCAAGTTGATTTTCCTTTGGACACTTTGTCATTTAGTCTATTTCTATATACTTTTTCTTTTTATTAAAATTATTTCCTGATTTTGGTTGTCTTTTGCACAGTTCCTATGTCCTGTCCATTCTTGGCTAGAATCCATATTTACGGTGTCCTCCTGTATCTGCAAATAACTGTTAATGGCATATGATTTATGGTGAAATGTTATGCATAGTTTTATTCTGCTTTTCCTTTCTTCAGAGTATTTTTATCAGTTGTTTCCCATTTTCATTATTTTTATATAGTAACTTTACTTGGTGTTGCCTGTTTTCTGTTTTTAAATGTCAGGTTTAACTGAGTGATTATTTTTAGAAATGTAGCTGATGGGTTTGAATGGGCCAATAGCTTTCTTAGTTTTAGAGTGCCCTCTTCTGTTAGGGCAAAGAAGTGCATTTTCTTTAATAGGCGGCATCTCTGTGGGAGGACTGAACCATATACCCTGATTCTGTTTTTTCTATTCGTGACTTGCGTTTCCAAGAGGGAAGGTGCAAGAAGCTAGTCACTAATCTATAATCTTTGTCATCTTTTTCTAATAACTTCCCCAAATAGGGAAATAGGCACAAAGAAGACAGCAAGTTCACTGTGTGAGTAGCAGCTGAACCCGGGAAGCCGCTACTGGACAGCCTTGCCTAAAGGCCAGCTTTATTTCTGACATCATCTTGTTAGCGTGCTTATCTATTTACCTGACTCACCCTCACTCATCCTCCTGTCTGTGCTCTGTGCCTAGGACACTGTCCGCACACATTAAGTGGTCAATAAATACTCGTTAATGGAACTAACACTGTAGGAGACCCAGGTTCTATCCCTGGGTTGGGAAGATCCCCTGGAGATCTTCTCGCGGCTCCCCACTCCAGTATTATTGCCTGGAGAATTCCATGAACAGAGGAGCAGGCTGGGCTACAGGACTGAGCAACTAAAACATACAAAAGGGACTGAACCCAGCTAAGCAAATGAGGGACAAAACAGGGTTAGGGTGTCTTGGAAGAGAAAAGAAACGTCTCAGCAGTAGATAAGAGTCAACACTGTCAAATAGTGTTGAGAGATGAAGTCAAACCAACACTTTAAAAAAGTACCCACTGGGCTTGGTAATGAGGAGGTTGTTGGCAAAAGCAATGTTCAGTGAAGTGTTAGGAGGCCAAGGAGAGGAAGATTCATGGAAGGAAATAGTGGGTGTGAACAAGTGTCCCCAAGTTCACTAATGAAAGGAGAGAGAGAAGGGGAGACAGCGGGAGAGGTGGCAGGGCCCAGAGGGTCTCTGCAGTCTAATGGGGAGGAGCCCTCAGTGAGGGACTGTTGGAAGATGCAGAGAGGATTGGAAGATCCAGTAGCAAGTTATGAGCCAGCAGAAAAGGCTGCAACCTGGAGCACAGGCGGAGCGATCAGCTGGAGACAGGAGGGAAGGGAGAGGGCTGGGCGGGCAAAGCTTTAGGCAGTCTTGGAGGCTGACAGTGAGAGACTCGGGGTTCTATCTGGTGGCTGCATTTTTCTCTTATTTTTTAGCTTACAGTCTACTGGGGTTAGGCAGACAGAGATTTGCTCAGCCATATCCGACTCTTCGTGACCCCACAGACTGTAGCCCGCTAGGCTCCTCTGCTCATGGAATTCTCCAGGCAAGAATACTGGAGTGGGTTGCCATTCACTTCTCCAAGAGATCTCGTAGTCCTTAATCAAACAGTCACATCCCACACTGTAAAAATACAACTGCACCGTGATTGCAAAGAGCTGTGCTGGTCTGCATGGTTTTGCGATTTTGTGTGATTGTAGACTCGGCAATCACGGAGAAGCACAGAGAAAAGTCAGGGTGTAGGGAGGGCAGCAGGAAGCTGCCGGTGTGTGCACCGGACCGTCATAGCCTATGGAGCGGGGCTAGGGCTTCCTGGTACATGGGTGGGCCCAGCGGGAGCTGAGCCTGAGGCAGGCACTGCTCTGACAGGTCCTGTGGACGCGTCTGACCAGCACGGAGTGGAGCTCCCAGCCGTCCCCCAGCCCTGCATCACCACACTGTCCTGCCCACAGGAGCTGACGCAGATGGCCGGCTACCCTGGGGCCCGCTCTTACTTGATGGAGAGCCTGATTCTGGCCATCTAATTTGTATTTATAAGATGTGTGTTTGAGAGAGTCGTTCAGTTGTGGCTGACTCTTTGCAACCCTATGGACCCTATAGACCCACTAGGTTCCTCTCTCCATGGAATTGTCCAGGCAAGAATCCTGGAATGGGTTGCCATTCTCTTCTCCAGGGTATCTTCCCAACCCAGGGATCAAACCCAGGTCTCTGGCATTGAAGGAAGATTCTTTACCATTTGAGCCACCAGGAGAGCCCATTTTTAAGGTATTTAATGATAACAGCAAAAATTAAAATGAAACTCCAAACTCTGTAGCCAAGGATGAGCCTTACTGGCTTTCTATAATTTTAAGTTTCTGTAGGCAGGTGCTTGCTTCCAGCTCTTTGTCTTAATCTGTTTGAGAAGAAAATAGTAATGAATGGCTCAAAGATCTGAATCCTAATTTGCATGCTGACACTACTTAACTCTGTGACTTTGTCACTTCACCTCCTTAATCCTCAGTTTTTCTTTTCCTGGACTAGATAAGCATTTGCTTGTATGACCCTACCTGCTCATTTTAAGAGGAGTTTGAAAAATGTACAGCTTGATTAAAAAAAAAAAATAGGAATATTAGGCACCTTAGGCTTCCCAGGTGGCTCCAGTGGTAAAGAACCTGCCTGCCATGCAGGAGACATAAGAGATGAGGGTTTGATCCTTGGGATTCCCCTGGAGAAAGGAATGGCAACCCACTCCAGTATTCTTGCCTCTAGAATCCCATGGACAAAGGAGCCTGGTGGGCTAAAGTCCATAGGGTTGCAAAGAGTTGGACATAATTGAAGCAACTTAGCACTTAGTCACAATAATTCGGTAGGTTGACTAACTGTTGATTTAATTATTAACCTGTTTCTCAGCCATAACTGGGGCTTCCCTGATAGCTCAGTTGGTAAAGAATCTGCCTGCAATGCAGAAGACCCAAGTTCAATTCCTGGGTTGGGAAGATCCCCTGGAGGATGGAAAGGCTACCCACTCCAGTATTCAGGCCTGGAGAATCCCATGGAGTGTACAGTCCATGGTGTCACAAAGAGTCAGACTCAACTGAGCGACTTTCACTTTCACTTTCAGCCATACTTTTCAGAATTCTCTGCTATCCAATTTCGTCTCTCTAACCTTGATATATTTAACTTAGCACATTATTTACATTTGCCTCCCCTACATTTCTGCCTCCTCACTTAATACCATGACAATTCTTATCCTTCAGTTAATGATTTCACAGTTGGAAAGCTCCAGCTGACTTTTCTGAAGCACAGCCATCTATTTATAAAATTAAATACCTCAGTATTTGAGAACATGAAGACTTAGTTCCTTTCACCTAAAGACTCTTGAACAACTTAGCACCCTACATCGTGAAACGTTAGGGTCAGAAGAGGCAGGCAGTCAGGTGATAAGCTCCTCAGTTCAGTTCAGTCACTCAGTCCTGTCCGACACTGTAACCCCATGGACTGCACCATGCTAGGCCTCCCTGTCTGGCACCAACTCCTGGAGTTTACTCAAACTCGTGTCCATTGAATTGGTGATGCCATCCAGCCATCTCATCCTCTGTCGTCCCCTTCTCCTCCTGCCTTCACTCTTTCCCAGTATCAGGGTCTTTTCCAGTAAAACAGTTCTTTGCATCAGGTGGCCAAAGGATTGGAGTTTCAGCTTCAACATCAGTCCTTCCAATGNCTCCACTGGAATTCCATCACCTCCACTAGCTTTGTTCATAGTGATGCTTTCTAAGGCCCACTTGACTTCACATTCCAAGATGTCTGGCTCTAGATGAGTGATCACATCATCATGATTATCTGGGTCTTGAAGATCTCTTTTGTACAGTTCTTCCATGTATTCTTGCCACCTCTTCTTAAGCTCCCAGGTGATTAATTACCTGGCTTAGGCTTAAGCCCTCCTACTAAGTCTGTGAGAGCTTGTAGCTCCCCACTGGGCATACCCAACGATGACAGTGTGGGCTGGTGGACCTTCTTTTAAATTTCTCAGGTGGACACTGACCAGGCTAGAAAAGAAGGGGTCCTGCCTGGCGGGACTGAAGTAGTGACTAGTGTCCAGGGAGACCAAGTATTCGCAGATTTTGGCTGACTTGGTTAGCTTTCTGGAAGAACTGAGAAATAGGTCTGTCTCTCTGGTCTAATCTCTGCTTCATCCCCCTCCTTCAGCACATGCATGCACATACGTCACACATCAGAACTGGAAATTGTTGGCTTGTGGAGGGCAGAGGACACAGGTCGGCCTTGCCTTCATTTAAGAGAGTGATGGAGCTTGGAGAGTCAAGTGGTCTGCTCGCCTGATGGCCTTCTAAATGCAAACCACCCTTCTGGGTGAATAAACCACCCACAGCAAGTGCTTCCTTGACAGCTAAAGAGGAAGCAGGACTTGAATTTTAGACAAGCTGAAGGCATCTGCCAACCTTAATCAGAGGGATAGGTAATAATCAGCCACAGGGCAGGAATTTATTTATTGCCAAGGTCCAACACTGTAATTTTTTGCTGTATTTCATCTATCTACATCTATTTTTTTCTTGAACCATTTTAAAGTAAATCTCACAGTTATATAATTTTACATCTAAACATTTGTGTATTGTCCAAATTTTTAAACTCTTTCTAAAAGTAACCAGAATATCATTATCATTCTTAAAAGAAAAAACGGATAATATTTTGTTAATATTATTTAATACTTGAGTCATGTTCAACTTTTCCAAATTGTCTCACATATTTCTTTTCAAACTAAAGCCCATGGTCCAGACAAGACTTTTATATTGCATTTGGTTGATGTGTCAAAAGTTTTACCTNTCATTCTTAAAAGAAAAAACGGATAATATTTTGTTAATATTATTTAATACTTGAGTCATGTTCAACTTTTCCAAATTGTCTCACATATTTCTTTTCAAACTAAAGCCCATGGTCCAGACAAGACTTTTATATTGCATTTGGTTGATGTGTCAAAAGTTTTACCTGAAATGTAGGACTTTTATCTCAGATTTCATTATTTAGAGTATATCAAGGTTTCTTTGTGTGCCCCGACTTGCAGGACACAACAACGTGGAGCAAGGGGGAACCTACAGGGGATGAAAAAGGGGCAAGAGACGTGAAGAAATGGAGGCAAGACAATGTCCTGATCAAGCCTCAAGATTTATTCATAGGAGTAACAGTATATATGCAGTACAAGCAGTAGGGGGCGGGAAGGACATTTGTATAATGAGTAAGTGACAATTGAGGATAGGACAGCGTGGGTGCTCGGAGTATTTGTAATAATCTTGGTTCAAGGTACAACCGGAGGAGCTTGAGTGACAGAGCTCGGGGGTTGCTTTTGCTTTTGGCACGCGCGGGTCTTTTGGGGGCGTAGCCGTCTGTCCAACCGGAAGAGACAAGATGGCTGTGTTTCTGTTTTTTGGCTCCCGTCACTTTGAAACTGGATTTCACTTTCCAAATTATTTGTGATTGCTTTCATTACTGAAACAATGTGAAATCATATATCTTCATCCAGATAATTGGTTAAAAAGTAAATGAAGGAAAAAATGACCCAATATGAATCTCCCTAGGCTGTTCAAAATACCTGAATTGTCCAATCACATTAGTTCTACCTAATTACAGTGTTACCTAGTCTTCATCTTGGCTACTAGGATCTTTTGGAAATTTTTGTAGACTTTATCTCCAGAATCAAGTCGCCATTTGGGGTCATGCTTCTGATTTCTATCCCTGAAATTTTAGTAGAAAATCATGAACGTGTCTTAAGAACCATGATGGGGCTTCCCAGGTGGTGCTAGTGTGTGAAGAATTTGCCTGCCAAGGCAGGAGACACAGGAGATGCAAGTTTGACCCCTGGGCTGGGAAGATCTCCTGAAGAAGAGAATGGCAGCCTACTCCAGTATTCATGCCTGGAAAATTCCATGGAGAGAGGAGCCTGGTGGGCTACAGATTCTTTACCAGCTGAGTTATCAGGAAGCGCTGTAGATACAGCTGAGCAGCTAAACGAAGACAGCGTGGTCAGGGGAGGGGAGAAGACAGGGGTGTACTTGCGGCCCAAGGCGGTGATGGGACACAGATACTGAAGCGTTGTTCTCTTTTTCAGCTGAGAGGATGGAACTATAACCTGCTAGTTTCAGGTATAGAATGTAATGATTCCATATTTGTATGTTACAAAGTGATTACCATAATAGTCCAGTCAACATCCATCACTGCATATGGTAAAAACAAACAAAAAACACATTTTTTCTTATGATGAGAACTTTCAAGCCCCATCCTGCTGGCCACCCCCGAGTGTGCACCACCCCGAGTGTTGTTCACCATAGTCACCTGGCTGCTCGCTAGAGCCCCATGACTCACTCACCCTGTAACCGGAAACTTACGCCTCCTGGCCCCCTTCACACACTCCCTAGCCCTCCCGGTCCCACCACAGACAGCCACCAGTCTGTTTTCAGTATTTATGAGCTTGAGTTTGTTTGCTTCTTATTTGTTTTTTAAGATTTCACATATAAGTGAGATTGTACAGTATTTATCATTCCACGTGTTACTTACTTCATTAAGCAAAATGCCTTCAAGGTCCATTCATGTTGTCACAAATGAATGGATTGCATTCTTTTCTGTGGCTGAGTAGCATTCCATGGTGTATGTATATCACATTGTCTTTACCATTCATCCATTGATGGAGCAATGTTTTCCCTCATTATTTCAAGATAATGGTAGACAAAATTCATGTAGATTAATATTACTATGTTTTAAAATGTCACCATTCATTAATGAATGAGTTGACTCATCGGAAAAGACTCTGATGCTGGGAGGGATTGGGGGCAGGAGGAAAAGGGGACGACAGAGGATGAGATGGCTGGATGGCATCACCAACTCAATGGACGTGAGTCTGAGTGAACTCCGGGAGATGGTGATGGACAGGGAGGCCTGGCGTGCTGCGATTCATGGGGTCGCAAAGAGTCAGATACAACTGAGTGAATGAACTGAACTGAACTGATTCACTAAATTTTCCCTTCCTAAATATTTTGATTTGCACATTAGTGAATTTTCCCCTTACAGCTGACTGAGCATTGCTTCCCAGGTAGTGATGGAGACATATCCAATAACTTACCCATAAGGGCATGGTTTAGGAACATGTGAAAGGCCTGTTCTTAAACACAAGCAAGAAGTAAGCGGTGATGGATATTATAAAGTAGACAGGCTTATCAGTCAGGGTCCTGGTGAGAAGCCAAGACCAGCAGCATCCACACGGGGACAATTGAGAGTTTACTAGAGGGATGGCTCTCCTTATGCCAGCAGACATTAGGGGCCAGTGAAGGGTGGAGTAACATCCCTGGGCTGGCGACAGTGAGATCCTTTGTCATCCTTGTCCTGCCTGAAGAGGCAAAACTAGAGGAATGGTTACTGGAACTCAGAGAGACTGGCTACTTGGAGGGCCGTGGGGCAGGAGCCACATCGGTCATTAGTGGGGAGACATGACCAGCCTGCAGGGAGCCAGTGGGGAGGGGGCACAGGAAACTCACACTCCCCGGCCCTGCCTGTCTCCCAGCAAAGCCCCTGCTTGATGAATCCAACTAGGCACCAGCAGGCACAGAGAAGGCAATGGCACCACACTCCAGTACTCTTGCCTGGAGAATCCCATGGATAGAGGAGCCTGGTAGGCTGCAGTCCATGGGGTCACTAAGAGTCGGACACGACTGAGCGACTACCCTTTCACTTTCACTTTCATGCACTGGAGAAGGAAATGGCAACCCACTCCAGTGTTCTTGCCTGGAGAATCCCAGGGACGGGGGAGCCTGGTAGGCTGCCGTCTCTGGGGTCGCACAGAGTCGGACACGACCGAAGCGACTTAGCAGCAGCAGCAGCAGCACCAGCAGGCAGGTGGGGAAGCCCAATAGAACTACGCACCTAGGCCAGCCCCCTGAGCACGGAGCAAGGAGGAGGAGACCTGGGAAGAGGGATGAAGATGCCCAGCACATTAAGACAGGGGACAGAGCAGGGTTGCCCTGCTGGCATGCACCTCTTCCCCTGAACCTTTCTCTCCAAGAAGGATTGGGGTTGGGGTGGCGGTTGCATTACTCAGGCCCAAACTCCTTTCATAATATTGCTGCCACTTGACTGTTCATATTACGAATTTTTCAGGATCACAGTCTCATCTTGAATCTTTTATTTCCTTTCTTGGGAACACATCCAAGATTGTGTGCTGTTTTCTAATGACTTTTGCTTCCCTTAAACACTGGGAAAGACATAAACGAAAAGGAAAAATTCCAAAGCTTCAAATTTACACTACAAAGTTTAACAAGAAAGTGTTCTGAGGTCTAGCATGCATTACAGATTTGACCTCTTTCTTTCTTTTCCTCAGCAGATTAATCTTGGTCCATTCAGATCTTAAATTTGCCGTGGTCAGCAATTTTTGACAGAAAGGTACAAACTCCCTCAAACTTTTTTGCTGTCCAGAAATTTTTGTGTCAGTTAACTTTTGCATGGCTTATAGCAGCAGTCACAAATACAAGTGCATATCAATTCCTGATAGGAATTTGAATAAATCGGGCTGGGTGGAGACTATGACACTTATTGCCAGTCAAGCCCTAAGCATTTTACACACATCAGCTCTTTGCTCACCACAGTTCTGTGGGGCAGGCAGAATTATTAACCCTAGTTCTCAGATGAGGAAACTGAGGCACAGGGCAAGTAGTACAGAAACTTAAAGAAAGTGGTGGCTACTCATTGTAAACATGTAGGAATCTGAGTCGTAACCCTGTATTTTTTTTTTTTTAAGCTTGAAATCTGAATTTAATAGGAACTCTCTCAATTAAGGGGAAAAAGCAGTTTTTGAGAAACACAAAAATATTGTGCACAGGCTTCCTGATGGTCCACTGGTTAAGAAGCCACCCGCCAGTGCAGAGAACACAAGTTCAATCAGTCCCTGGTCTGGGAGGATCCCAGACCGAGGGGCAACTAGGCCTGTGTGCCACAGATGTGAAACCTATGCTCTAGAGCTCAGGAGCGACACCTCCTGAAGCCCTCTCCCTCCAGAGCCCACACTCCGCAAGAAGTGACGCCATTGCAATGAGACGTCCACGCGCCACAACAACAGGAAGACCTGCAGGCAGTGACGAAGCCCGGATGCAGTCACAAATAAATAAATATCTAAAAAGCAAAATCACTATGCAAGCCCAGCAAAGCACCTCTGTGGGCCAGCAATGGCTTCAGACAAGCCCAGTTGCTACCTCAGGTCAATGATGCTAGAAGCCTCATAATCCAGCAAAGCTCAAATGTTTTTAATCTAGAATACAGAGAACCCTGAGCCTCCCAAGTGGCACCAGTGGTAAAGAGCCTGCCTGCCAATGCAGGAGACTTTAGAGATGCGGGTTTGATCCCTGGGTCAGGAAGATCCCCTGGAGGAGGACACAGCAACCCACTCCAGTGTTCTTGCCTGCAGAATCCCCATGGATTGGGGGCTACAGTCCATAGGGTCGCAAAGAGTCAGACACGACTGAAGCGACTTAGCATAGCACAGCACAGTGAATCCTGGTAAATTGATATGAATCCACTCTGGTTGGGGAAGAGCAGAAACTGACCCCCCAGGCCACCCCCTTTCCTTAGCAGAGGATCCCAGGTCTCAGGATAAGTTAACTAAAAGTTGCCCAGAAAAACCCCAGCAAGCAAGGAGCTTCATTTGCATTGCACCCTGGAGGCCAGCCACCTGGCTTCTCCTTTTCAACAACCCTCCTTTATATAGCATTGCCAGGAGGAATCTAATTTCATCTTCAATCATTTTTTCCATTACTTTTATTTGGAAAAATAAATAACCATCCCTTTGCTGAGTATTCGGGCTGAAACTGGGGAACCACTACCCGGTTGGAAGAAAATGTTTGGTTTGCTGTGTTCATTTACCTTTCTTACAGTTCCTGTGTTTTTTGTCAGGTTTGAAGCCAACAGACACAGGGACAGCTGTGCTATAAATACACCGAAAAATGACTTCATGTCCCTGAAACTTAGTTCCTCCACAATCACACATATCTCTTTTCAAAGTTTCTTTGCCCTCAAAGAAAAAGCCAGTAGTAATTAAGGCAGACAAATGACTAATTTGGGGGAAAGTCATTTGAGAGACAAGGGTTTTTAAAAGGGAAAGTTGTTTCTAAAATCTTCACCATCAGCTCTAATTGGCAGCTCTTTCTCTCCTCTCTGTGATTCTTATGAGGCTGCCTGAGACCTGTGGCTATCTTGACCCTCTGGTGTGTGGGTCGAGCTGGGAACGGGGAACAGCCAGCCTGCTGGGCAGTCCTGTAGAACAATGATTCTAGGTGTGGGATCTTGGCACCCGATCGCATCGGAATCACTTGGGAAGAGGAGGGCCTTGTTTACAAGGCAGAGTTTCAAGCTCCTACTTTAGACCAAGACCAACTCCAATAATCTCTGGAGTCTCAGCAGTGGAATTTTAACAAGCTACCCCAGGTGATTTGTGGGCAAACTATAAACAGAATTATTATGACAGACAGCATGGAATAAAAACAATAAATGTGCATTCTTGTGCAAGAATGTCGCCTTCCTTGTCAGTAAGCAAAGGATGGTGCAGCCATCCAGCCAGCTGCCTCCACAGCTGCCCCGACTGTGCCCTGAGGGGACTCGGGATGGAGAACAGGGACCTGGAGGGCTGAGGTGCACATCTTCAGAATCCTTTCCATGAGTCCCAACTTCTGACTCTTCCCATACACAGGGAAGCACGAAATTTATTAACTTGAGATGGCCTGCTTTTCTTCAATTAGCAGGAATTTTTTGATATTTTGACTACCTGCAAAATCCCCTGTATATCCTGGATCCTCTCTTACCCCTTCAGAGCGGTCCCTCAGAGCATCTGAGAGATTGTCTCCTGGGCTCAAGTCCTCAGCAATTGGGCCAAATAGAATATAATTCTCAGCTCTTAGATTGAGCTTTTTTTTTTTCAGTCTAGTCTACATGCATTTCTTTTTTAAAAAAGTATGTTCAGTTCAGTCACTCAGTCGTGTCCGACTCTGCCACCCCATGAATCGCAGCACGCCAGGCTTCCCTGTCCATCACCAACTCCCGGAGTTCACTCAGACTCACGTTCATTGAGTCAGTGATGCCATCCAGCCATCTCATCCTCCGTCGTCCCCTTCTCCTCCTGCCCCCAATCCCTCCCAGCATCAGAGTCTTTTCCAGTGAGTCAACTCTTCGCATGAGGTAGCCAAAGCACTGGAGTTTCAGCTTTAGCATCATTCCTTCCAAGGAAATCCCAGGGTTGATCTTCAGAATGGACTGGTTGGATCTCCTTGCAGTCCAAGGTACTCTCAAGAGTCTTCTCCAACACTGCAGTTCAAAAGCATCAATTCTTTGGCACTCAGCCTTCTTCACAGTCAAATTCTCACATCCATACATGACTACTGGAAAAACCATAGCCTTGACTAGATGGACCTTAGTCAACAAAGTAATGTCTCTGCTTTTGAATATGCTACCTAGGTTGGTCATAACTTTTCTTCCAAGGAGTAAGCGTCTTTTAATTTCATGGCTGCAGTCACCATCTGCAGTGATTTTGGAGCCCCCAAAAATAAANCCCATGGATAGAGGAGCCTGGTAGGCTGCAGTCCATGGGGTCACTAAGAGTCGGACACGACTGAGCGACTACCCTTTCACTTTCACTTTCATGCACTGGAGAAGGAAATGGCAACCCACTCCAGTGTTCTTGCCTGGAGAATCCCAGGGACGGGGGAGCCTGGTAGGCTGCCGTCTCTGGGGTCGCACAGAGTCGGACACGACCGAAGCGACTTAGCAGCAGCAGCAGCAGCACCAGCAGGCAGGTGGGGAAGCCCAATAGAACTACGCACCTAGGCCAGCCCCCTGAGCACGGAGCAAGGAGGAGGAGACCTGGGAAGAGGGATGAAGATGCCCAGCACATTAAGACAGGGGACAGAGCAGGGTTGCCCTGCTGGCATGCACCTCTTCCCCTGAACCTTTCTCTCCAAGAAGGATTGGGGTTGGGGTGGCGGTTGCATTACTCAGGCCCAAACTCCTTTCATAATATTGCTGCCACTTGACTGTTCATATTACGAATTTTTCAGGATCACAGTCTCATCTTGAATCTTTTATTTCCTTTCTTGGGAACACATCCAAGATTGTGTGCTGTTTTCTAATGACTTTTGCTTCCCTTAAACACTGGGAAAGACATAAACGAAAAGGAAAAATTCCAAAGCTTCAAATTTACACTACAAAGTTTAACAAGAAAGTGTTCTGAGGTCTAGCATGCATTACAGATTTGACCTCTTTCTTTCTTTTCCTCAGCAGATTAATCTTGGTCCATTCAGATCTTAAATTTGCCGTGGTCAGCAATTTTTGGCAGAAAGGTACAAACTCCCTCAAACTTTTTTGCTGTCCAGAAATTTTTGTGTCAGTTAACTTTTGCATGGCTTATAGCAGCAGTCACAAATACAAGTGCATATCAATTCCTGATAGGAATTTGAATAAATCGGGCTGGGTGGAGACTATGACACTTATTGCCAGTCAAGCCCTAAGCATTTTACACACATCAGCTCTTTGCTCACCACAGTTCTGTGGGGCAGGCAGAATTATTAACCCTAGTTCTCAGATGAGGAAACTGAGGCACAGGGCAAGTAGTACAGAAACTTAAAGAAAGTGGTGGCTACTCATTGTAAACATGTAGGAATCTGAGTCGTAACCCTGTATTTTTTTTTTTTTAAGCTTGAAATCTGAATTTAATAGGAACTCTCTCAATTAAGGGGAAAAAGCAGTTTTTGAGAAACACAAAAATATTGTGCACAGGCTTCCTGATGGTCCACTGGTTAAGAAGCCACCCGCCAGTGCAGAGAACACAAGTTCAATCAGTCCCTGGTCTGGGAGGATCCCAGACCGAGGGGCAACTAGGCCTGTGTGCCACAGATGTGAAACCTATGCTCTAGAGCTCAGGAGCGACACCTCCTGAAGCCCTCTCCCTCCAGAGCCCACACTCCGCAAGAAGTGACGCCATTGCAATGAGACGTCCACGCGCCACAACAACAGGAAGACCTGCAGGCAGTGACGAAGCCCGGATGCAGTCACAAATAAATAAATATCTAAAAAGCAAAATCACTATGCAAGCCCAGCAAAGCACCTCTGTGGGCCAGCAATGGCTTCAGACAAGCCCAGTTGCTACCTCAGGTCAATGATGCTAGAAGCCTCATAATCCAGCAAAGCTCAAATGTTTTTAATCTAGAATACAGAGAACCCTGAGCCTCCCAAGTGGCACCAGTGGTAAAGAGCCTGCCTGCCAATGCAGGAGACTTTAGAGATGCGGGTTTGATCCCTGGGTCAGGAAGATCCCCTGGAGGAGGACACAGCAACCCACTCCAGTGTTCTTGCCTGCAGAATCCCCATGGATTGGGGGCTACAGTCCATAGGGTCGCAAAGAGTCAGACACGACTGAAGCGACTTAGCATAGCACAGCACAGTGAATCCTGGTAAATTGATATGAATCCACTCTGGTTGGGGAAGAGCAGAAACTGACCCCCCAGGCCACCCCCTTTCCTTAGCAGAGGATCCCAGGTCTCAGGATAAGTTAACTAAAAGTTGCCCAGAAAAACCCCAGCAAGCAAGGAGCTTCATTTGCATTGCACCCTGGAGGCCAGCCACCTGGCTTCTCCTTTTCAACAACCCTCCTTTATATAGCATTGCCAGGAGGAATCTAATTTCATCTTCAATCATTTTTTCCATTACTTTTATTTGGAAAAATAAATAACCATCCCTTTGCTGAGTATTCGGGCTGAAACTGGGGAACCACTACCCGGTTGGAAGAAAATGTTTGGTTTGCTGTGTTCATTTACCTTTCTTACAGTTCCTGTGTTTTTTGTCAGGTTTGAAGCCAACAGACACAGGGACAGCTGTGCTATAAATACACCGAAAAATGACTTCATGTCCCTGAAACTTAGTTCCTCCACAATCACACATATCTCTTTTCAAAGTTTCTTTGCCCTCAAAGAAAAAGCCAGTAGTAATTAAGGCAGACAAATGACTAATTTGGGGGAAAGTCATTTGAGAGACAAGGGTTTTTAAAAGGGAAAGTTGTTTCTAAAATCTTCACCATCAGCTCTAATTGGCAGCTCTTTCTCTCCTCTCTGTGATTCTTATGAGGCTGCCTGAGACCTGTGGCTATCTTGACCCTCTGGTGTGTGGGTCGAGCTGGGAACGGGGAACAGCCAGCCTGCTGGGCAGTCCTGTAGAACAATGATTCTAGGTGTGGGATCTTGGCACCCGATCGCATCGGAATCACTTGGGAAGAGGAGGGCCTTGTTTACAAGGCAGAGTTTCAAGCTCCTACTTTAGACCAAGACCAACTCCAATAATCTCTGGAGTCTCAGCAGTGGAATTTTAACAAGCTACCCCAGGTGATTTGTGGGCAAACTATAAACAGAATTATTATGACAGACAGCATGGAATAAAAACAATAAATGTGCATTCTTGTGCAAGAATGTCGCCTTCCTTGTCAGTAAGCAAAGGATGGTGCAGCCATCCAGCCAGCTGCCTCCACAGCTGCCCCGACTGTGCCCTGAGGGGACTCGGGATGGAGAACAGGGACCTGGAGGGCTGAGGTGCACATCTTCAGAATCCTTTCCATGAGTCCCAACTTCTGACTCTTCCCATACACAGGGAAGCACGAAATTTATTAACTTGAGATGGCCTGCTTTTCTTCAATTAGCAGGAATTTTTTGATATTTTGACTACCTGCAAAATCCCCTGTATATCCTGGATCCTCTCTTACCCCTTCAGAGCGGTCCCTCAGAGCATCTGAGAGATTGTCTCCTGGGCTCAAGTCCTCAGCAATTGGGCCAAATAGAATATAATTCTCAGCTCTTAGATTGAGCTTTTTTTTTTTCAGTCTAGTCTACATGCATTTCTTTTTTAAAAAAGTATGTTCAGTTCAGTCACTCAGTCGTGTCCGACTCTGCCACCCCATGAATCGCAGCACGCCAGGCTTCCCTGTCCATCACCAACTCCCGGAGTTCACTCAGACTCACGTTCATTGAGTCAGTGATGCCATCCAGCCATCTCATCCTCCGTCGTCCCCTTCTCCTCCTGCCCCCAATCCCTCCCAGCATCAGAGTCTTTTCCAGTGAGTCAACTCTTCGCATGAGGTAGCCAAAGCACTGGAGTTTCAGCTTTAGCATCATTCCTTCCAAGGAAATCCCAGGGTTGATCTTCAGAATGGACTGGTTGGATCTCCTTGCAGTCCAAGGTACTCTCAAGAGTCTTCTCCAACACTGCAGTTCAAAAGCATCAATTCTTTGGCACTCAGCCTTCTTCACAGTCAAATTCTCACATCCATACATGACTACTGGAAAAACCATAGCCTTGACTAGATGGACCTTAGTCAACAAAGTAATGTCTCTGCTTTTGAATATGCTACCTAGGTTGGTCATAACTTTTCTTCCAAGGAGTAAGCGTCTTTTAATTTCATGGCTGCAGTCACCATCTGCAGTGATTTTGGAGCCCCCAAAAATAAAGTCTAACACTGTTTCCACTGTTTCCCCATCTATTTCCCATGAAGTGATGGGACCAGATGCCATGATCTTCGTTTTCTGAATGTTGAGCTTTAAGCCAACTTTTTCACTCTCCTCTTTCACTTTCATCAAGAGGCTTTTGAGTTCCTCTTCACTTTCTGCCATAAGGGTGGTGTCATCTGCATATCTGAGGTTATTGATGTTTCTCCCAGCAGTCTTGAATCCAGCTTGTGTTTCTTCCAGTCCAACATTTCTCATGATGTATTAATATTTATTTGGCTTTGCTGGGTCTTGGTTGAGCACTCTGGATCTTCACTGTGGCAGGCGGGATCTTTAGTTGCAGGACGTGGACCTAGTTCCCTGACCAGGCCCCCTGCATTGGGGGCATGGAGTTGTAGCCACTGGACCACCAGGGAAGTCCCCTGGCATGCATTTCTTACGTGTTAGGCATGACTGTAAGTGCTTTCCATAGGCCATCTCATACTCCCCAGCAGTCCCCTGTGAAGTAGGCACTGTCATCCTCACTTTCCAGGGGAGGAAGCGGAGGCGCAGAGATCCTTCATAAATTTCCCAAGATCACATAGCTGGTTAGGGGCAGAGGTGAGAGCTGGACTCAGGCACTTTGGCTCAGAGAACCCTCTTTCCACCTTCACTCCAGGGCCTTCCTGACCCTGGGGCCCCAGGATGGAAGTGTTAGTTGCTCAGCTGTCTCTGATTTTTTGCAACACCACAGACTGCAGCCCGCCAGGCCTCCTCTGCCCATGGGATTCTCCAGGCAAGAATACTGACATGGGTGGCATTCTCTTCTCCAGGGGCTTTTGAGGTCTCCTGCACTATAGGTGGATTCTTCACCATCTGAGCCACCAGGGAAGCCCTGGGGTGCTGGTTTCAAATGTAGGTTCTGGGCTCATCTCCCAGAGACTCTGACTTGGTGCCACCTGCTTCTGGGGGCTTCATGGGTCTGGGGAGGAGCTCCCCTGCTCCCAGTGCCACACCTCCCAACATGCAGTTCTCCAGCAACATTCCCTCGGGTCGGCGTCCCTCCAGTGACCCCTCTGAAACCAACTGCCCTCTGGTCCCTCCGTCAGTCTCAGATGGTGGTCTCACTGGAGCACGACTCAGAACCGCCTCCCCTGCACTGTCAGGCTGGCTCTTTGCACCAGATCCTTCCCTCTCCTTCAAAATGTGCTCAAATCCCCCTGCCCCCACTACAGTCTGAAAGCGAGACAAAGGTGAAACCCCACCACCACGCTTCCGACTCTCTGCTCCTAACATCCAGCTTTCTGAGTTACCTGTTCACCTTGACCATCTCTACCTCTACAGACCCTCAGGTCGCTCCTCAGCCCACTGCGTTCTGGCTCTGGCCGCCGGCACCCTTGATGTGGCTTTGTCTGGTGCCTCTGCGTCACTGTGTCCCGTGAGGATGTCTTCCAGCTCGGCCTCTATGAGCAGGTCTGGGGGACTACTCCTGACACCCCTCACTGTTGTTTCTGGCATCTAGACCTGACTATCCTGCTCCTCCACCGTCTTCTCTTTCTCCTGTTGCTGCCTCCTCCCCTCTGCTTGCCCCTTACACCCAGGGGGCTCTCTGAGGTTCTGTCCTGGCCTTTCTTTTCTCCTCCTCCTGGTGATAATCAGTCTTGCCTGGGTCTTCACCCACCATCCATGAAATCTTTGTCTAGGATCTCTTTCTCGTTCTCTCGCTCCTATAAATGCCCTATTTTAAGGCATTGTTTGCAGGCCTCATGGCTGTTTCACATTTATCCCAAACAATTCATTATTGATGCATGTATGAGTACGTGCTTAGTCGCTTCAGTCATGTCTGATTCTATGCAGCCATATGGACTGTAGCCCGCCAGGCTACTCTGTCCATGGCAATCCTCCAGGCAAGCATACTGGAGTGGGTTGCAGTGCCCTCCTCCAGGGGATCTTCCAGACCCAGGGACTGAACCTGCATCTTCTGTGTCTCCTGCACAGTAGGCAGATTTTTTTACCCACTGAGCCACATGGGAAGCCCTCGTCACTGATGCATCTTACCCCAAACATGATTTTAGCTCTTTATTATATTTTACTTTCTGTTGACAGCTTCATCATCCGCCCAGTCTCCCAAGTCAGAAAGCTGAGTCAATTCTGTCACACACCCACCTTTAATGCATGACTTGAACTTTCTAGAAAATGCCTTCTGACTGCCGTACCCCTTAGTTCTGGTTTAAAAACAGTCTTAGAACCGCTCTATCCCCAGCTCTTCTTACCTGGTCTGTCTTTAATATGTCACCAGATTTGACCTCCAACAAAGCAAAGTTGATAATGTCACCTGTTGACTTGACATTCAGTGTACAAGTTCAGATCTGAACACTTTGACTTGAAGACAGTTCTATACCCAACCCCTTTCTCAGGTCCCCACCGCTCTGTTACTCTCACTCTCACCCCCCTTCCCCCGACCACTGTCCTCGCCACCCTGAACTGCTGCTCATTTCGGCAAACCTCTGATTTTGCACAAGTTGATTCTTCTAATAACTGTTTCTTTTCTTCATTTGGTAAACATTGCCTGGTTTTCTAAGCCAGCTGAAGGTCCTCTGGGGAGCCCCAGTTTTCCCAGGCAGAGCCCCGTTGCTCCCGCTCTGGCTGCTGCAGGGTTTGACTCACCCCCTGAGACAGTGCTTACCAGTGTGTCCTGATTGTCTTTCTACACCTCTGTCTGCAGTCCTCAGCGGAGAGCGTCACAGCACACACACCTCTGGCTGGTCTCATCTGTCTCTGTAACCTCAAAGCCTGCCCACGGTAGATGCTCGCAAAGGGGTTCTCCAACGGATGGCAACTTCTCTCTGGCACCCAGAGTGCAGCCGCTGTCACATTACGTATTTCCCTGAGGTCCACTACCAGGCTGGTTAGGCTTTCTCCAGCGGAGGGATCCTGAGGCTTACAAGGCAAGGAACCGGTGCTGGGAGGATCCTGCACACCAACTGGTAGGGGCCCCTGTCATGTAGGCAGACTAGAATCGTCACTCGGACTCCACTGGGACAGGCAGGGAGGGCAGGCCTATCCAACCTGCCTCTCTCTACAGGGGCTCCTGCAGTGCCAGCTCCTTCTGCAGCCCACACCCCTCCCCCCAGGACCTAGGCCACGCCTACTCACTGCAACCTGCCTCCCCCACACTTGTGGAGTCCCCAGCCCCATTTCCTTTCACGCCCAAAGATCAAGTCCTCTGCCCTCTTGGTTTCTCCAAGTATCCAACCAGTGGCCCTGAAGGCCTGTTCCAGGCACTGCCAGTTCACACCACGGTGGGCTTGTCAGGGCACAGCAGAGCAGGGGCAAGGACAGTGGCTGCTCCTCATCCCCACCGACTGACACCCCAAGGGAAGGCAGGCCCACTGCAGCCAGAAGCTTCTGATTTTTCAAGAGATGCTGAGTGTGAGATTTTCATGAGCGACAGCTTTGCTCATGGTAGGTGCCAAAGACAACATGTTTATAGGCCAAATTCAGCCAGTAGCTGGTTAGTTTCTGACCTCTGACTTAGGCCTTTCTGTCAGAATTTTAGGGTCTGTCTCTCTGTTGGTCCATCCCCTGGTCACCAAGTTTTCATTGGTTCTGGCAAAGGCAAGAGAGCTACTTACTACCCCCAGAAGATGCTCCTCTCTCTGACGCAGTGCAGTGCTGGAGATGTGTCACAGTGGCTACAAGAGCACAACCACAGAAACAAAAGGTCAGTTCGTTTCTTCATAAGTCACCGCATAACGTTTGGTTATCATGCTGGAGAGATGAAAGGTAGGCCAGGTTGCATCCTTTCCTCTAAGGACCATTGCTGTATTTTAACAGTGACCATTTGTATCAGTGTATTCTAAGTTATCTGTGGGAAGGACCATGTTTTCAATCTGTCTTAAATCAACAGTAAAATATGATACTAAGAAATCATTCGAAAAGCAAAATAAAAAGATGTAGGCGATGCTAGTCCTGATTTGATTTTCATGTCATTTGCCACATCACACAGAAAATTAGTCTGTCAAATTGGTATAAAGTAGTGGTTCTCAACAATTTGTCCCATGGGACGTTTTT
>SJYW01007085.1:487791-500550 GCA_006410735.1 Raphicerus campestris | reverse complement strand
CAGCCTTCTTCACAGTCCAACTCTCACATCCATACATGACCACAGGAAAAACCATAGCCTTGACTAGATGGACCTTAGTCAGTAATGTCTCTGCTTTTGAATATGTTATCCAGGTTGGTCATAACTTTTCTTCCAAGGAGTAAGCGTCTTCTAATTTCATGGCTGCAATCACCATCTGCAGTGATTTTGGAGCCCCCAAAAATAAAGTCTGACACTGTTTCCACTGTTTCTCCATCCATTTCCCATGGAGTGATGGGACCAGATGCCATGATCTTCATTTTCTGAATGTTGAGCTTTAAGCCAACTTTTTCACTCTCCTCTTTCACTTTCATCAAGAGGCTTTTGAGCTCCTCTTCACTTTCTGCCATAAGGTGGTATCATCTGCATATCTGAGATTATTGATATTTCTCCCGGCAATCTTGAATTCAGCTTGTGTTTCTTCCAGTCCAGCATTTCTCATGATGTACTCTGCATATAAGTTAAATAAGCAGGGTGACAATATACAGCTTTGATGTACTCCTTTGCCTATTTGGAACCAGTCTGTTATTCCATGTCCAGTTCTAACTGTTGCTTCATTATGTTTTCTAAATTACTCCTTTCTTTTTTCTCTGAACTTATTCATGGACCAGTTATGAATACTTCTCAGACTGGCACTGGTCTTCAGATCACACTTCAGGAAAGAACATTCTAGAGGTATTGTCACTGCCTTTTTGATCAGACCCAACCTGTGAACCAATGGCAGGTCGGGGGGGAGATTTCCAGAAAACTTAGTATATTAGCCATGGGTCCTAATAGTGGATAGAGGAAACCACACTTGTTACAAAAAAGAAATTTATTTTTTAAATGACGTACCTAACTGAAGTATAAGTCCTCTAGAGTACAGTCATGAGTGACCAGGACTGAAGAAGGAATGCAATGTCCCAGGTCACCTCATGGGACCTCACTGACATACCCAGCTCCCTTGTTTCTCTTGGCTAATGATATTTTAATCAGTTTAGCAAGATTTCTCATGATAATCACTAGTTTCTCACCTCTAATCCACAGTGCTTGTTAAAAATATAGATTTTAGGTTCCCATCCAAGATGTAGAAATGGGAGAGAGGTGCGTCTAATTGGAGAGCAGTGGTATTTGGAAAATGCTGAGAGAAGGGAGACCACTGTGGACGTTTCCCCCACCCCTACTTCTGAATCCAGTCACAGCACATATCCTGCTGATGTGTTCACTTAGCAGTCACTTATTCAGGACCTGGCTCATGCCGGACTATGTGCTGGGNGAATTAGCGTTAACTGATTGCTCCTATCATCTCAATGGCCTCACTTAAAAGCTCCTAAGTGAATTTAAACATAACATTTGTTGGAGGAATGGCAAAAAAACAGCCCCCGCTGATGAGATTTAAATTTACAATAGGAACATGGCTGGAGCCCAGCTTTCAGGGGCTTGCTGGAAGAATGAGTGTTGTGAACATTTTAGTCTAAACATCAAACAAATAGTGGGCCTTTCGAATCCACTGCCCTTTTTTACTCTTTTTACCCCTGGACAACAAGGTGCAGACTGCCTTCCCTTCTTCAAACTTGAAATGTTGCAGAGGCAAAAGGGTGAAATCCGATCGGGGTAAGGCATTTGCTTATGGAACTCTTAAATGTCAAGGCAGGCCTGAATGAATGAGGAGCGGCTGCCCTAAAATAGGTTCCCTGCGCTGGTGGCCTGGAGTGGTCATCAGATTTAGCTTAGAGCTTCTCTCGCCAGATCGGACCCTGCGTGGTGGTGACTCCAGAAAGATGGAAGCTGGGAAGGGCACGCTCCAAGGCTCACTCACTCATGCCCAGTCTCTACCTCGGGACGGGGATCGGGGGTTGGGGAGCCGGGCAAAGTTTGCTGCGGGGTACGCCCTGCCAGTTCCTGTGCGGGCAAATGCCTCACGCCCCCACACGCCGAACCCCAGCCCTTCCCAGCTCGGGCAGAGAGACCCTGGCCCCGGGTCAAGCAGGCGGCAGGTCGCCAGCAGCTCAGCAAGTATTAGTAGAGAGGCGCGGGAGCCTCGGGCGGCCGAGCTCAGGCAACGCGAGCACGTCCCCGTCCGTCCCGAGCGGTGGCTGGCGCCCAGCAGCGGCTGCGCGCACCTGCGGCCCCACGGGGGGCGCTGCCTCGGCAACTGCAGCCGCCGCGGCCTGGACGGCAGGAGCCGCGCCTCGGCAGCCCTGCGCGGAGCAGCGATGAGCCGCCTCCCGGACCGCGAGCGCGCCCCGGACGGTAACGACTCGCGAGGTCTGACCTCCCGCTGTCGGTGGATCAGGGGTCCCGGAGGAGGGTTATTTGTTTCCCCGTAAGGCGGCTGGTGTGGGTCTTAAGTCCACGTCTTCCTGGAGTCTTGCCTCCTTTCCTGCTCTTTTGGGAGTTCTTTTTAGAATGAGACAAGTTCACTTTGCTAAAGCTCACAGAACGGCGCTTGAAGAGCGGTGGGCACTGGGCGGGTTTTTGAGATCAAGCGCAGAACAGGTTTCACCGCTGGGCTGCCGCGGGGATCTCTAGATGCAGAGGGAGCCCCTTCCCTTTAAGAAATGATTGTGCTTCTACTTGGGAAATGCCGGGCATCGCCCCTGCACTGCCCGCCTCCACCTGTCTCCTCCACNCTTAAATGTCAAGGCAGGCCTGAATGAATGAGGAGCGGCTGCCCTAAAATAGGTTCCCTGCGCTGGTGGCCTGGAGTGGTCATCAGATTTAGCTTAGAGCTTCTCTCGCCAGATCGGACCCTGCGTGGTGGTGACTCCAGAAAGATGGAAGCTGGGAAGGGCACGCTCCAAGGCTCACTAGCTCATGCCCAGTCTCTATCTCGGGACGGGGATCGGGGGTTGGGGAGCCGGGCAAAGTTTGCTGCGGGGTACGCCCTGCCAGTTCCTGTGCGGGCAAATGCCTCACGCCCCCACACGCCGAACCCCAGCCCTTCCCAGCTCGGGCAGAGAGACCCTGGCCCCGGGTCAAGCAGGCGGCAGGTCGCCAGCAGCTCAGCAAGTATTAGTAGAGAGGCGCGGGAGCCTCGGGCGGCCGAGCTCAGGCAACGCGAGCACGTCCCCGTCCGTCCCGAGCGGTGGCTGGCGCCCAGCAGCGGCTGCGCGCACCTGCGGCCCCACGGGGGGCGCTGCCTCGGCAACTGCAGCCGCCGCGGCCTGGACGGCAGGAGCCGCGCCTCGGCAGCCCTGCGCGGAGCAGCGATGAGCCGCCTCCCGGACCGCGAGCGCGCCCCGGACGGTAACGACTCGCGAGGTCTGACCTCCCGCTGTCGGTGGATCAGGGGTCCCGGAGGAGGGTTATTTGTTTCCCCGTAAGGCGGCTGGTGTGGGTCTTAAGTCCACGTCTTCCTGGAGTCTTGCCTCCTTTCCTGCTCTTTTGGGAGTTCTTTTTAGAATGAGACAAGTTCACTTTGCTAAAGCTCACAGAACGGCGCTTGAAGAGCGGTGGGCACTGGGCGGGTTTTTGAGATCAAGCGCAGAACAGGTTTCACCGCTGGGCTGCCGCGGGGATCTCTAGATGCAGAGGGAGCCCCTTCCCTTTAAGAAATGATTGTGCTTCTACTTGGGAAATGCCGGGCATCGCCCCTGCACTGCCCGCCTCCACCTGTCTCCTCCACAAACAGGCATTAAAACAGGCTACCTCATCTTATAGTGAGCCCTCGTGTTCTTGGGGGTGGGGGACCCGGAATGTTAGTTGTTCAAAGAAGGCATCATGCATCGTATGCAGAGTTCCCCAAACCGACTTTAGAACTCGGGTGTCATTTAGTCCGTCTCGTAAATGATGGTTATATGATTCTGCGAGGGAAGAGTCTCAGGTTGCTATGAACGGGTGATGAAATACTCTGAACTTTTTTCCCATAAAAATTCACCTATTCACCTTTTTGCTTGTTTGCTAAAGATTTCAAACTTGACCCCTTAACTGCCTCGGTTTACTCCTGGTTCAGAAGCCCTGCCCTGAAAGGTCGTCATTACTGCTGTTTGCTAGTTAGTTAATGACCTCTTACGAAGAGCGTTCCTCCAGGAATAACTCGTCTTTGCATCAGTAACCCTTTTGGATTGTACTGAACACGACTTAATGAAGTTGCTTTTTAAGCCAAAACTCTCTGGGGGCTTGGTGAGGCAGGTGTGCAGGGCAGGGTTCCCTGCAGACCAGTCATGTAAAGAGCAGGGATTTTCACACAGTAATGGGTAAAACAAGAATCACTGTGCTGCAAGAAACATTTCATCCCTCCCTTTCACAGTCCTAGGCAAAGTTACCAGCATCGCTACCGTGGATCCTCTTTTGAAAATATTTTTTAAAAGTTGCATTGTTACTGTCATTCTTACAAAACAGAAACAGAATCACAGACTTCAAGAACGAATTTATGGTTGCCCTGGGGAAGAATGGGAGCAAGGGATAGTGGGGGAGTTTGGGATGGATACTGCACACATATTTAAAATGGATAACCAACAAGGACCTATTGTATAGCACAGGGAACTTTGCTCAATGTTATGTGGCAGTCTGGATGGGAGGGGAGAATGGGGGAGAAGAGATTCCTGTATATGTATGGCGAGGTCCCCTTTCACCTGAAAATTTCACAACATTGTTTGCTAATCCACTACACTTCAACACAAAATGAAAAGTTTTAAGTTGCATGGTTGCCGTTTTCAATAACAATAACATAAAAACTGTCACTTTGCTGGAACTTTTTTTGTAAAATGATTATTTCATGTTTCTGAGATCAACACACAGTGCAATCCAAGGAAGATAATTATTTTAAAAATGGATTGATACTTTAGGCTGATTTTTTAAAATAAAATTCCTAATAATACAGCAGGTTTCTTTATGTGAGGGATGGACACACAGGATAGTTGTATCTGACTGCCTTCGCCCTGCATGCTTTTTGTTTGTTTTGTTTTGTTTGAAATTTTAATTCCTGTTTTAAAGCCACAAACTCCTTAGACCTCTGATAGAAACTTTTACAGTATCTAGTCTTCCTAAATAAAGCATAAGTCCTTATAATCAGGCATGTCTGTACCTTGTGAGGACTTCATTGATTGCTATATATGAGTAGTGAAGTGCAGAGTTTAACCTTAAATCTGAATTTCGGAAGATACCAAAAGGCTTCAGGCTGCCATCAGTCCAGTTATCCTTGAGCAGGTGACAAGGCGATAACATGTCCAATAACACCTAATTGTGCCAAGTGTTTGCTATGACATCTTATAAGAGGACAGGATATGTATCTGTCAGACTTTGTAAATTTCGAAGTATGTTTGACAAGACTGTGAAAGGGATAAGATAAGTATGTTAAATGACACATCTTGTTAAAACAGACTGTCTGGTTGAATATCCGTTACAGACTATACATTATGGAAGAACGTCATAGGGAATTTTATTACAAATAAATAATTTGTATTCTACTCCACATGTTTTGATCCAGTTTATAGTCTGCCCATAGTTCATCCCAGAGAAATTTAGGCTAATTATAACAGATTTGAAGTTTAATTCCAGGAGAAACAAATAATTCTTTGGACTCAACTCATATTTTCCCTTCTGGTTTGAAGTTATAAGACAAACCTCCTACATAATTTTGGCCCACAAAGTCATAGTTTCTTTCTTATACAGCTTTTGATTCTTCACTTTTAAACTGGAAGAAACTTTCAAGTTCTAATAATAAGGGGCAGAAACTTTTCCATTGAAAATCTGACTTTTATGGAATGTTGTAAGTCTGGTATATTGGAATAAAATTGAAACCATGATATTCAGGAACAAAATTTCTGTGTAATTTTTTTGCCTCTTGTATATTTCTTTGTTTTCTTTCTCTTTATAAACTTTTCACTTTTTATTTATTCTTTTGTTCATAATTTAAATGAAACCCACTACAGGTAAAATTTATAACCCAGCCTCTTATCCTTCCTTTAAGGTATGAGGTGCTCATATTTATTGAACACTTACCTCCTGGGCTGAACTGCAAGCACTAGCTTCTCTAGGCCTCACTAGCAAGGAGAACTTTTATTTTCTGCTTTTATTATAATTATAAATTTTTAAAAATAAAACTGAGGCTCTGGGACGGTGCCTTTCAGCTGTGAGCGTTCAATCTATTCCCCTAACACCTAACCCAGGGTGTTAGGTCCTCTCCTGCTGGAAAACAATGTTGCATGTCCACAAGTGGAATGCTGGCGAGACCCCTGGAAGGTGGCGCTAAGCTCCCTGAAGTGACAGGAGCATTCTTCCCTTTCCCTTTGGGTGGGAAAGATGGGAGGGAAGAGCCTGGGTATTCAGAGAGCAGCTCCCTCTCTCCCTCTGGCCAGGGTGGGGACCCGTGCTTTGCCCTGGGGGCAGAAGCCCTCTGGTTGCTGGGAGTGAAGGCCAGCTGTCCCTTTCTGAGTCAGAGGCAGTGCCCCATGGGACGCTCTCCAGCCCTTCTCTGGAGCAGGTGTGGCAGGGGTTCCGCTCTCTCAGGCTGCCCAAGACGGGTCCCTATTACGGGGAGGTGCCCTGAGCTCTGCTCAGTATTCTGTAACAACCTAAATGGGAAAAGAATTTGAAAAGAATGGATACACATATATGTATACCTGAACCACTTTGCTAAACCCTTGAAACTAAGACAACATTGTTAATCAACTATACCCCAATATAAAATAAAATTTTTAAAGAGACAGCACCCTGGAAGCGGAAGCAGGCGACCTGCAGGAGAGCAGAGCTGTTCTCTGTGGGGAACTGTGGGGCCAGAGGAGAGAGAAGGATGCACAAGGAATGCTTGGATGTGAGCTGCTGCTGCTGCTGCTGCTACTGCTAAGTCGAGTCAGTCGTGTCCGACTCTGTGTGAGCCCATAGATGGCAGCCCGCCAGGCTCCTCTGTCCCTGGGATTCTCCAGGCAAGAACACTGGAATAGGTTGCCATTTCCTTCTCCAATGCATGAAAGTGAAAAGTGAAAGTGAAGTCGCTCAGTTGTATCTGACCCTCAGCGACCCCATGGACTGCAGCCTTCCAGGCTCCTCCACCCATGGGATTTTCCAGGCAAGAGTATTGTAGTGGGGTGCCATTGCCTTCTCCACTCGGATGTGTAGTATCTCTCAATACATGATGAAAACTCTGTATCTCAGTTTCTTCATCTGTAAAACAGAGACAAAGATATCCACTAGTTGACATTATTGTGAACATTTGCACTGATATACAGAGTGTCTGGCAGGTAGCAGGCTGTCCATAAACTTATTATATTCAGAAAATTGGATATAAAATGAGGTAATTAGAATCTGTTAGCAAAGTGCAACTTTCCAGAAAGATAGTGTGAAATCCATTCAGCTGTACAACATTAACAGGCGCAGTGTAACTGCTGATGCGGGTAGTCTGCCAGATGTGTGATCAGCCACACACGGGGTATGTGTGTGTGTGTGTGCGCGTGTGCACGTGCTTTTGCTGCTGTGTCTTTGCAATTGGAGCTTTCATTTTGTGCAAAAAGTGAGAAGTTAATTTATATATTAAAACAGAAAAATGAGTCAAGAGTCCCAGTGAATCCTGGAGACTGCTTTTCAGAAAGCTGGTTGCTCCTGGAGTTACCCTCACAATTCACTTTGAAAACATTGATTCTTGTTCAGTGATTTTTCTGTTGTATTGAATAATTTTGTAAATTGTTTTGTCTACATTGACACTTTTCAGAGTTTTTTGTAATTGGTTACATCTCTGTTTCTTACCTAAAGTCCATGAGAGCATGGACCACATCTTTCCATTTACTGAATCCCCAGCATCTAGCTTGGAGGCTTCCCTGGTGGCCCAGATGGTAAAGAATCTACCTGCAATGCAGGAGACCTGTGTTCAATCCCTGGGTCTGGAAGATCCCCTGGAGAAGGAAATGGCAACCCACTCCAGTATTCTCGGCTGAAGAATCCCATGGACAGAGGAGCCTGGTAGGCTATAGTCCATGGGGTCACAAAGAGTCAGACATGACTAAGTGACTAGCACTTTCACTTTTCACTGGACCTAGCTAAGTGCCTGACACACTGTAGGTACATATATTCAACATCTATCTGTTGAGTAAAGCAATGTGTGAGTGAATAAGAAAGTGACGGGTGGTAACAATATGTCATTCCTGAAATGCATCAGTCCTTATTTTTGCATTTAAGCTTGAATTCATACTTACTTTTTCCTCCTCCAGGTGGTTTATAATTGTGAAAATTTGTAAGTATTTACATGCCAAACAGTAGGGTGTTAAAAACATATAGATATTCCTTTGCTGGATGGCATAAATAAATTATGATAGGCTTTAAAATGCTATGTGATGGCATTCTGTTTTTGGAAAATCATTACCTGTTGCAAAAGGATCTAGGTGGAAAGGCAACAAAGGATTAATAGAATAAAAAATATTCCTTTTTTTTGCTTGCTCATGTTTCCAATTCTTATGTAATGAACTTGCTTTCTTTTGTAAGGAAGAAACACGAAACCAGGACTATGTGCCATAAATCAATCAGGAAGTTCGGTTTGACATAAAGGTACTACCACGTGTAACGTAGACAGCTAGTGGAAAGCTGCTGTGTCGCACGGGGGGCTCAGCTCAGTGCTCTGTGATGACTCAGGGGATGGGAGGGGGACAGGCAGTCTCAAGAGGGAGAGGATCTATGTATACGTACAGCTGATTCACTTTGTTGTACAGCAGAAACTAACACAACATTGTAAAGTAATTACACTCCAAGAAAATAATACTATAGACCACTTTCACCACATCACCTAATTCCCCGACACTGGACACTTAAGCTGTTTTCTCAACTGACTTTCCAAATGTGTCTGCCCAACTCTTTCTGAACTTTTAAGTAAGTTTCTGCCTTTCAGGGTTACAAAGTAGCATAATTGATTTAAAGAGATGAGCCTTGAAAAAGAAACTCAAAGTAGGAAAAAGGAAGCCACTTAATGCCAATGACAAAAGATACTGATATTCCAGCCTGTGATATTGAGTACACTGCTTTGCTGCAAATCATCCTTAACTTTTGGTCTCCCCCGTGCTCTTGGCTTTCCTTCCTTTGTTGTGTAAAGATTGTGGCAGTTCATGAGGTGCTTTCGTAGAGGCTGCCATTAAGTATCCTTTCTTTGTTTGCAGAGTTAGTTCCAGGAAAAAGAACTTTATAAAGCAGGGAAGGTGGTCTCTTTCCTTTCTTTGCGGGCGGGGGAAAGTCACCATTCTTTGGGAAAAGAGCTGTGAATAAATAGCTTTTAACCTTACATATTTTTATTCCTTTTAAAATTGAGATAGTTGGTATACAACATTATGTAAGTTTCAGGTGTACAACTTAGCGATACATAATTTGAAAGGTTATGTTCCATTTATAGTTATTATAAAATGTTAACTATACTCCCTGTGTTGTACAATATATGTAAGTCCCCCACATATGAACCTTCAAACTCCAAACTTTCAAAGGTGCAAACTTGCATTCCATCACTCGACATTAGTGAAAGTGCAGCTCGCCCCCCTTCTCCTGTTGCTGACCACCCTCCAGCTCTGCCATCTCCTACCTCCTCTCCCTCCTCCAGTCAGTAACTCTTCTTCCCTGTTCCCTGGATGCCAGCCCGTGTGCCAGCCATTGTACTTTTCTACTGTCCTTTTCAAGGCCCTGTACCTTAAGACTGAAAATGTTTTCTTTATTTTTGTGTTTGTTTTTTATATATTATTTGTGTGAAAAGTAATATAAACCTATTATAGCACAGTACTACATAGCCATTTGTGTTAGTTGGGGATCTAGTCTAAATTTGTTGGAGTTTTGAACAAATTGGACTTATGAACACACTTTCAGAACAGAACTCATTCATATGTAGGGGACTTATTGTACAGTTTTGGATGATTTATTTTATATATAGAGGGTTGTATCTCTAATACTCTCCTCCTGTAATGCCCCTCCCCGCTTTCCTCTTTCCACTGTGACCACTAATTTTTTCTCTGTATTTGAGAGTCTGTTTTTTGATATCTTCACCAGTTTGTTTCATTTTTTGGATTCCACATGTAAGTTGTATTATACAGTATTTGTCTTTCTCTGTCTGACTTATTTCACTCAACATAATGCCCTCAAATCTCATCCTTTTTAATGGCTCAATAACCATTAACCTTAATAACCATCAACCTTTTTAATGGTTTCATTCTGTGGGTGTGGATTATATATTATAACATCTTTATCAGTTCATCTGTTGAGGGACACTGAGGTTGCCTTCATATTTTTTTAAGTATAAATTCAGATTACACACACTGCTGAAGTATCTTTATTTTTTTTTTGCCACATCACATGGAAGATCTTAGCTCCCCAATCAGGGATCAAACCCATGTCCCCTGCAGTGAAAGTGGGGAGACTTAATCTCTGGACCAACAAGGAGGTCCCTGCCACTGTATCTTTATTGTCAAGAGTGCTGCTGTGAACACTGGGGTATGTGTGTCTTTTCAAAATCGTGTTTTCCTTATTTTTTAATATATCCCTGGGAGTGGAGTTTCATTATTTTTGAGTATATACCCGAAACTATATATGTGCTTCTATTTTTAATTTTTTGAGAAACCATCTTAGTGTTTCCACAGTGGTTATACCAGTTTACATTCCTAACATCTGCGTAGGAGGTTTTGCTTTTTAAAATATGCTCACCAACATTTGTTTGTGTTCTTTTTGCTTGTAGTCATTCTGACAGGTGTGGGGTGATATCTCCGGTGTGTTTTTTAATGTTTATTAATTTGGCCGCAGCGTTTGGGATCGTCAGTCTTGGTCGTGGCAGGAGGGATCTTTAGTTGCTTGGTGTGAGCTCTTAGTTCCCTCACCAAGGGTTGAGCCTGAGCCCCTGCATTCAGAACACAGAGCTCAGCTACTTGTCCACCAGGGAGGTTCCTCACATTCTTTTAGTTTGCATTTCTTTGGTGACTAATGATACTGAACCGTCTATATATTCTTTGAAAAAGTAACTATTGATGTCTTCTGCCCATTCTTTAGATGGGTTGTTTGTTTTTCTGATGTTGAGTTGTAGGAACCATTTATATATTTCAGATAATAACCCCTTATTGGGCATACCACTTGCAAATATTTTATTCGGTTCAGTTAGGTGTCTTTTTGTTTTGTTGATGGTTTCCTTTGCTATGCAAAAGCTGTCAAGTTTAATTAGGTCTCATTTGTTTATTTTCCCTTTTATGTCCTTTGCTTTAGGAGACAGAGCCAAAAGATATTGTTACAATTTATGTCAAAGAGTGTTCCTCCCATATTCTCTTCTAGGAGTTTTATGGTTTCTGGTCTTATATTTAGCTCTTTTATTCATTTTGAGTTTATTTTTTGTATATAGTGTTAAAGAATGTTCCAATTTCATTATTTTACTTGTCGTTGTCCAGTTTTACCAAAAACTATGTATTGAAGAGACTGTCTTTTCCCCATTGTAAATTCTTTCCTCTTTGGTCATGGATTAATGACACAATGGCAGAGAAGGCAATGGCAACCCACTCCAGTACTCTTGCCNCAAGAAGAAGGTGAGAAAAAGTAGGAAAAGATGAGAAGAACAAGAAGTTGAGAAGAAGAGGAAGAACAAGAAGAAGCTGAGAAGAAGAAAAAGTTGAGAAGAAGAAGAAGAAGATGAAGAAGAAGAAGAGGGTGAGAAAGAATAAGAAGTTGAGAAAAAGAAAAACGTGAGAAGAAGAAGAAGAAGAAGTACAAGTTGAGAAGAAGAAGAAGTAGAAGTGGAAGAGAAGAAGAAGAAGAAGAAGAAAAAGAGGAAAAAGAAAAGGAAGAAAAAGAAGAAGTAGGTGAGAAGCACAGGAAGAACAAGAAGAAGGTTAGAAGAAGAAGAAGAAAGTGAGAAGAAGAAGAAGATTAAAATGAAGAGAAGTTTAGAAGAAGAAGAAGTTGAGAAAAAGAAGGAGAGAAGAAGAAGANTAGGTGAGAAGCACAGGAAGAACAAGAAGAAGGTTAGAAGAAGAAGAAGAAAGTGAGAAGAAGAAGAAGATTAAAATGAAGAGAAGTTTAGAAGAAGAAGAAGTTGAGAAAAAGAAGGTGAGAAGAAGAAGAAGGTGAGAAAAAGTAGGAAAAGATGAGAAGAACAAGAAGTTGAGAAGAAGAGGAAGAACAAGAAGAAGCTGAGAAGAAGAAAAAGTTGAGAAGAAGAAGAAGATGAAGAAGAAGAAGAGGGTGAGAAGAAGAATAAGAAGTTGAGAAAAAGAAAAAGGTGGAAAGAAGAAGAAGAAGAAGTAGAGGAAGAAGAAGAAAAGGAAGAAGAAGAAGAGGAAGAAGAAGAGGAAGAAGAAGTAGAAGAAGAATGTGAGAAGAAGAAGAAGCTGGTGAGAAGAAGAAGAAAAAATTAAAAGAAGAAAAGGTGAGAACAAGAAGAGGAAGAAAAGAGGAAGAAGTAGAAGAAGGTGAGAAGAAGAGGAAGAACAAGAAGAAGGTGAGAAAAAGAAGAAGAAGTTGAGAAGATGAAGAAGAAGGAGAGGAGAAGAAGAAGAAGTTGAAAAGAAAAGAAGAACAAGAAGATGGTGAGGAGAAGAAGAGGAAGAACAAGAAGAAGGTGAGAAAAAGAAGAAGAAGTTGAGAAGAAGAAGAAGGTGAGAAGAAAAGAAGAAGAAGGTGAGAAGAAGAAGAACAAGACGAAGGTGAGAGGAAGAAGAAGAAGTAAAAGGAGTAGAAGTTGAGAAGAAGAAGAAGATGATGAAGAAGAAGAAGAAGAAGGAGAGAAGAAGAAGAAGAAGAAGAAAAAGAAAAGGAAGAAGAAGAAGTAGGTGAGAAGCAGAGGAAGAATAAGAAGAAGGTTAGAAGAAGAAGAAGAAGAAA
>SJYW01007085.1:452788-468135 GCA_006410735.1 Raphicerus campestris | reverse complement strand
TGGCTACAGATGATGTGCTTTCTTCTGGCTCAGCAGTAACGTGCTCCCGGGAACCGCTCGCACTGTGTCTGACCTCTCCTTCATTAGCCCTCCCCTCAAGACTCACCATAACTGGCATGACTCTTCACCTAACTTCTTGCCTACAATATCTCTGAAACATAGATTTGACTTGGAGCCTTATTATCAGTGACCCTCCTGTTTTCTGAGAGTTAAGACTGAGTAGGGAGAATGTTCCTTTTGAGCTTGGGTGTTAGCATGGGCAATTTTTGGCTTGGCTGGCATCCCAGCTAGAATCTCTCTTCCCCTCAGGATGTAGTCTTGGCAGCACTGGTAGTTAGGTTTACCCCTTCCATGGGTATTTCCAAGTCCCCAGTACTCCAGGTCTTCAGAGTTGCCTTGGCCCCTGTTTCTTCTAAGGTCTCATTATTTAGCTTTCTCACCAATTCTGTGAGTGCTTCCAAATCCTTCTAGTAAACTCCCCCTTCTAATGAGCAAGAGTCATTCTGTGTTCGGCAGAACCAGAGAACCATAACTAATATTCAGAATAACTTGGCTTCCGTAGACATTTCTAATCAAGGAAAGTTACAGCCAACTAGACGTAGTTTAGTGAGTCTATTCTCCGGACCTTCAGAGCTTCTTATCTATTTTTTAGTGTTCTCTAAAACTTAGAGGTCACCCAGCTACCATCAGAAAACAAATATTATATTTTTTCTACTTTATGAAATGTTCCATTCCCGTACAAGTCAGGATGTTTGTGGCCAGTGGGTAGATCACTGTCAGTAAAAAGCAGCTAGAAGAGCATGGACTAAAATAAACACCATGCCAGCCACCTGTGTGACTTTATCTCCTCTAGTAGCTTTTCCAGTAGTAGTATGCAGAAAGGGAACAAAAATATAATGGCATTTAGAAAACAATAACAGTAGTTAACATTAAATACTTGCAAGGGATCAGGTACTGAGCCAGGTATCTTATATATGTCACTTCGTCTATTTCTCATAATAATTATCTTTATTAACTCAATTTTACAGGCAGGATGGAAGCCAGACAGACAAAGAGAACTGTAAGTGTCAGAGACAGAATTCAATGCCAGGTGACCTGAGTTCAGATCTCACATTCCTAAGGACTATATTCTATCATTTTCCCCAAGAAAAAATAAATAAGAAGACATTATTTCTCATGTAACCACTTTAAACTATTTGGACACATATTTTGTACTCTGAGAGCAACAAGCAATTATTTTGGAACTGTGTATAAACTGCAATGTGCTGCAATATAATATATAGTTTTAAAACCAATTTACTCAAGTGTTGACTGTGGGATTTTAAATGATTCCATTTAACCAGCAATTTAAATGAAAATTTAAATAAATGCTATAAATGGGTGCCTCATTTGCATGATCCGTTGATTAACTCTGATGTGATGCTCATCTGTGCCAGGGTTCTGCCTCCTTGTCTAGGCCTTCAGAAGTTCATCTTCTAGGTCAGAAGTGGGCAACTACTCTCAACTCAGTATCTCAGCATGCATGCTAATTCACTTGTGGCCACTCTCAAGTGCAGAGATCTTCATTGACCAAAATCTCTTCATGCCGTTTATTACAATGGAACTGGAAAGGATATGCTGAGAAGCTTCCCGGAATGGCGAAGGCCTCTCAAGAAGCATCTTGAAGAAATACATGGTCTAAAGTGCCTTCTAGGACGGGAGGGCTCTTATTTGCAGGGTGAATGCATTGCTGAACGGGGGATGCAAATGTGGGTTCAGAGGTGAATTGCTCAGTAAAGCAGAGAAGAGGGTAAGGAATCACTAGCATCTTCCTCCTCATCCTTTATGCTGCACAGAATCAGCCTCCCCTCCATATAATATTAGAGCAAAGATTTCAAAAAGCTGAAGCTACCTGGGAGGCGACAGTTACGTAAACTACGGTATCGATGGTGCCCCAGAAACGGCAAAGGCAGCAGCTCTGGGGTGCGTCTATCTCACTGCTGCTCCTGTATTGATAAATGAAGTGCTCAGAGGCACTGCATGAAGACCATAAAGGCGTTGGCATGGGCTAGTCCACAGCTGAGACCCAATGAGGCATGAGTTTAGAGCCATCGAGAGGATGTGCCAAGCTGAGTTTGGGGCCAATTTAGTGTAGGATCATGGGATCTNTTATGTTACTAGGAAATCAAGCAGAAGGCAGAAAAAGTGTGAAAAGTTTTTAAACTTATCTGAGGCTCTTTACTGGCAGTTTGTCTGAGCTTAGACTGGAAATCTTGGGTTGCTAAGTCTGACTTTTCTGACTGGTACCAGTGACCAGTTCTAGCTTTCAAATTCAGATGCAAATTGATGTTGGAATCACCACTAATGACATCTGTTCTTAATAGTAATTACTTTGTGCCAGTTGATATTCTAAGAAGTACACCATATGTGTTTGTGTATTTAATCCATGCGTTTGTATACTGAGTCTGTAAAGACCTCTAAGATGCTGGTACTAATGATCAACTCCATTTTAGAGATGAGGGGCAAAGCATGGCACAACGTGTCAAGGATGTTGCCCCAAAGAACATGCCAGTGGGTCCTGGAGCCAGTGCCAGAATCCAGGCTGGTTGCAGAGTCTGTGCTTTTCATGGCCTCTCCCTGCGTCTCTCAGAATCTCACAATTAATAGCTATCACATTGATCACCTTTCATATTTCAAATCACTGAAGGTATTTCCTAATTTTGTGCTTATAATTGAGTTTTCTCCTGTCTTAGCTGTACCCAGGGAACATTTTGGACCTGCTTTACTTTGGAGTACAGTACTCCCCTGGAAATTTTTTATATTGGCCTTTATTCAGTCATTAAATATTAACTGAGTCTAGCTAAGGATAAAACATTATATTCAGCCCTGGGGGATATAAAGCAAAGTAAGATAAAGGCTCAGCTTTGAACAGAATCGGAATAAAAAGCAGGGGGTCCCAAGAAGGTGATAAATGCCGTGTGGTTTAGGCAGACTTTGGGTAGATCTCACTGAGAAGTGGACACCTTGGTCTTGATGCAGAATCTGAGGATGAAATAGGTGTTTGTTGTTGTTGTTCTTTATTTGGCTGTGTCTGGTCTTATCTGCAGCATGAAGGATCTAGTTGCCCGACCAGGGATTGAGCCCAAGTCCCTGTGTTGGGAGCATGGAGTCTTAGCCCCTGGACTGCCAGGGAAGTTCCTGGAGTAGGATTTTGATGGGTAGAGAGAAGTGGGNTGATGCAGAATCTGAGGATGAAATAGGTGTTTGTTGTTGTTGTTCTTTATTTGGCTGCGTCTGGTCTTATTTGCAGCATGAAGGATCTAGTTGCCCGACCAGGGATTGAGCCCAAGTCCCTATGTTGGGAGCATGGAGTCTTAGCCCCTGGACTGCCAGGGAAGTTCCTGGAGTAGGATTTTGATGGGTAGAGAGAAGTGGGCCAAAGTGTGTTGCAGAAAGTGGAAGGTGAATGAGGGGGAGAGAGTTATAATAGGGTAAGGTATTTATTACACCAAGGGGCCCCTCCACGTGGAAAGAAGGGCTCATACAGGGCAGTGATGGGAGATAGGATAAGAAGGGTAGGCTTAAAATCCTAAATTGTTAACTCAGTGGCCCCAAGCCCATTGCAATAGGGTAGTCATGCAGTGGATATGCATCCACGTGAAGCTGGATTGTTATGTTGGAGTTGGGAGAGGGAGGTGAGGTTTTATGCTGCTGACTTAGCCTACTTGGGCAGAGATTCAACATGTCCCCTTTCAAAGGTGGCCTGAGGATAGAATGGGTCCCCATACTTAGTGATGGGCTTCCCACGTGGTGATAGTGGTAAAGAAACTGCCTGCCAATGCAGGAGACTTAAGAGACTTGAGTTCAGTTCCTGAGTCAGGAAGAGCCCCTGGAGGAGGGCATGGCTACCTTCTCCAGTATTCTTACCTGGAGAATCCCAAGGATAGAGGAGCCTGGCAGGCTACAGTCCATANAGAGACTCGAGTTCAGTTCCTGAGTCAGGAAGAGCCCCTGGAGGAGGGCATGGCTACCTTCTCCAGTATTCTTACCTGGAGAATCCCAAGGATAGAGGAGCCTGGCAGGCTACAGTCCATAGGGTCACAGAGTCAGACATGACTGAAGCGACTTAACACACGCATAGCACAGCCATACTTAATGACATGATTACTCTGGCCCCCTCTTCTGTAGGCACTCTTCCTCAGCCACTTTTTTTCAATTGAACTGTAACTGACTTTCAGTCAAATTTACTGCCTTTGGTGTGCAGTTCTATGAGTTTTGACAAATCACATAACCACCAACAGAATTAAATCACAGAACAATTCCATCACTCCACATTTCCCTGGGTCCCTGCGTGTCAGCCTCTCCCCTCACCTCTGGCCCCTGGCAACCACTGATTTGTGTTTGTGGGGTTTTGCTGTCCTTGCAGATTTTTCACCAACATTACATGAATTCATAGTCCTTCCTTTGCACGGTCACAGCCCATTTAGTTGACTTCTGCCCGTCGTGGTTCATGCTTCTAAGCTCAGAGTTTAATTTCACATCTCTTGCACAATTTGGTATTTCACCCTGCTTTCCCCAGCCTCCCCAGTCCTGGCCTCCACCCCCTGGAGAGTCCCTGTCTCTCTCCTCTCCTCCACAGGGAAACTTTTTAAGGATCTCAACACTGCCCCCTCCCTCCACGTCCTCACCTCCTACATCCTTGCTTCATGCAATCTGGCCTCCACTCCCACCTCCCTCAGTCAGACGCTCTCGCCAAGCGCACCTCCTTGTCGATCCATCCCAGGAGTGCTTCCCAGCCTCTGCCTACTTCGGCTTCTCTGCAGGACCTGACCGTGGGGACCGTCTCCTCCCCGGAGCATCCCTCTTCCTTTGTGCAGTAGCTCTGAACTCTTCCGGGTTGCTCCCTGCCTCTTCGGCACATCCTCACCTCACAAGTGCGCTCCTTTCCCTTCACCCTTTGCTAAGTGCTGGTGCTGCCCAGGTGAGACCCACACCTTCTACTCTTACCACAGCTTCCCTCTGAGCTGTGCCACTTGGGTCACATCATGACAGATGCCTGCAACTCTGTGTCTGATCTTTCACAAGAGCTTCAGACCAACTGTTACACCCTCTTTGGATGTCCTGTAGGTGCCTTGGACTAAATATGCCCCAAACTCATCATCCAACCCCACCCAACCCCACCCACCATGAAACCATGTGCCAGCTGGAAAGCTCAAGATGGCCTTTGGCTATTCCTTGCCCTCATCCTTCCTGTGTTATTGCTTTCCAGGTTCTATTGGTGGCACGTATGTTCAATATCTCCAGATATGCTTCATTCCTGAGGCAGCCAGCCTCATCCAGACCACTACCTTCTCTTGCCTGCTTTATTAGAGTAACCTCTTATTTCCAATTTTACTTGGAATCTCCATATTGTAACCAAAGCCATTGTCTAAAACTAATATTATCCCATGTAATTCCCTTGTTCAAAGCATATCATTTTTAGAGCCACATTCAAACTCTGTAACATGTGACATGAAGCCCGTCACTGTCCAAGCCTTGCTTTATCTCTTCATCCATTCCTTCAACACGCTGTTGATAACCTCCTGTATGGCAGGCTCTGTTAGTTCTCACCTCTGCTCTCGCGGTGATTATGTGTCACAAGTGAATTACACAGCACAGTGCAAGGTGACAGGGGCTGTGCAAAAAGGAAGAGAAGAGAGAGTTGGGGGTGGGTGCTTCTGATGGTAGCGTAACACACAGCTTGTGATTTTAAATAAACACTGGGGATTGCTGACTTGACAAAGGGACTTCTGAGAAAAGTTTTGAATGAAGTGAGGAGGAGATTTGGGTGGAGGTTGCATTCCAGGCCAAGGGTGAAGACTCTAACATGGGAACACATCTGGTACGTATAAGGAGCAGAAAGGAGGCCAGGGTGTGGGGTAGGGGGGCTGCGTCAGTGCCACCGGGGAAACATGTACAGGATCAGGCAGGTCATTGTAAGGACTTGGGCTTCTACTCTGAAGGAAATGGGGAGCCATCAGATGTATTTGAGCAGAAGGCTGCCTGTGGCTGAGATGGAAGAAGAGCATTCTGGATGCTGACTGCGGGGCTGAGAGCAGATGGTGTGGGGCCGGGGGCCAGGGACGGAGACAAGTTGGGGAGCTGTTCTGGGATTCCAGCTCCACTTTTCCCTACCTCCCCCAGGCTCTGAGTTCAAGCCACACCCAGCAGACTTCTCTCTTCAGATGGGCCATGGGTGCCCTTGTATCCCAGCCCCTGCTTGTCCTGTTCCTCCTAGAAGGCCCCTTGCATGACCCCCATCCCTTATAATCTTTGCTTGGTTCTTTAGGTGTTCAGTCAGCAAATCATGTCCGACTCTTTGTGACCCCATGGGCTGCCACACGCCAGGCCTCCCTGTCCCTCCCTAGCTTCTGGAGTCTGCCCAATTTCCTGTCCATTCACTCGGTGATGCCATCCAACCATCTCATCCGTTGTCGCCCTCTTCTCCTTCTGCCTGCAACCTTTCGCAGTCTTATTTTGTGCCACTTGGATGTCAGTGCTTTCAAGACTTCTTCTGAAATTGAAGACAGCGTCCCCTGCTTTGTTGCAATAGCATCTGCTTTACCAGATGTCAGAGCTCTGGTCCCAGGGAACTGTGCTTGCCCGTTTGCATCTCTCTGTCTTCCACTTGTCTGGAAGCTTCACAAGGGTGGGGTCCATGTTCCCTACATGCTTTCCACACCTGGCTCCAGTGAGTGCCCCGGTAACCGTGCTGTTGCCAAATCCCCAGGTCTGTGAGTGGCGGCCCCCTGAAGAGCTGAAGCGGCTTCTCGACTTGGAGCTGAGGGACGCGGGAGAGCCGCACCACCGCCTGCTGGAGCGCTGCCAGGACATCATACGCTACAGTGTCAAGACCAGTAAGAGCTTCCCCCTCCCTTCATCTGTGCCACAGACAGTTCTTCCATTTTCGTTAGCATGTGTTTATCCCATAGTTGGGGCATTCCCGGTGGCTCAGCAGCAAATATTCTACCTGCAGTGCAGGAGACACAAGAGATGTGGACTCGATCCCTGGGTCGGGAAGGTCCCCTGGAGGAGGAAATGGCAACCCACTCCAGTACTCTTGCCTGGAGAATCCCATGGACAGAGGAGCCTGGCAGGTTACAGTCTGTGGGGTCGCAAAGAATTGGACATGATAGAAGCGACTTAGCGTACACAGACCTTGTAGTAAAGCTGGCTGTCAAATTCTTTATGGATGAGAAACCTGGATGAAAACTAGTGGTTCTGAGGTTTTGACGGTGGTTCCTCTAATCCCTAGTACAGATGTGTTGTCAGGGCCAAACATAGGTTGATAGAAAAACTGATGGTGTTAAGCAGTCTTATATAAATACTGTCTGCTCCTCGGCAATCTCCATCCTCCATTTATAACCAAGACCAGAAATTATGACTGCTATTTATCATTTCTTATGTTGGTGCCAACTGACAAATGGTAGTTTGATTATAGAATTGGTGGGGATTTTAAATCTTGACCTCCCAGAATATCACCCCTCAACATGTTCCAGAGAATGTCTTCCTATAAACAGGGATAGATTTATTTGAAGAGCATTCTTAGAGTTGGCAAGAACCAAGTTATTTTATCCCATCTACCAGGATCAAGAGATAAAAACCTTTCAGAAGGTACAATAACGCTTAACCACTGTGATCTTTTGTAAATGCAGCAACATGATATTTGTTTTGTGCTTAAGTCCTACTCTGACTGACTGCTAATATACTATACACCCAGTGAATAAGTTTCAAAAGTAGAGGAAAAACTTTCCAGAATATGCATTTCTCAGTGTGATATAAAGGTAATCTAGTACTTAAGACCATACACGCATTATGCTTTGTAAGTTCTGACACTGAACTAAATTTAGTGGAAAGAACATAATAAAATCCTGGCTAAAAATAATTGGTTTATATTCCCTTAGGAAAGTCTGATGCATGTATCAAAAACCCAGTTAGCATTTCAAAAGCAAAGATACATATCTCATTATTATAGTGCATGTCAGAAGCACAGAATGACATTTAGTGCAGTAGATTTTTCAGTTTACTGGATATTTTCCATAATGTTACCATGGAAATCAATCATAAATTAACATGGAACTAAAAAAAAACTTATTAAAATTACTTGTAGCAATGTCGGGTTTCCTTTGCCAGATTAGAGAAAGTTTGCCATGTATTATACGAAAAGACATTTTCTTTTGAGCCTCTTGTTTTTCACTGAACTAGTTTAAAGGAAAAAAAAAATGCTTTGAGTTGCTGTGAGAGGTCACTAACTAAAATGGTTCCCAAATACCCACATTTCTAAATAGGCCCCCTGCCTCTTTATTCTTCATCATGCTGGGCTTCTTATGATTGAGAATGTCAAGCCAGCTGTTAGCCTGGAGTTTGGTGTGAATATTCACACTGTGTAAAGCCAAGAACCTTTATGAGACCTTTTATAGGAGGGAAAAAATAGAAAGTTGGAACTAAAGTTTTTCAAGTCTTAAAGGCAAGTGCCTTTGAAGCCCGTTGAATCAGAAAGTTTATNAACCAAGTTATTTTATCCCATCTACCAGGATCAAGAGATAAAAACCTTTCAGAAGGCACAATAACGCTTAACCACTGTGATCTTTTGTAAATGCAGCAACATGATATTTGTTTTGTGCTTAAGTCCTACTCTGACTGACTGCTAATATACTATACACCCAGTGAATAAGTTTCAAAAGTAGGGGAAAAACTTTCCAGAATATGCATTTCTCAGTGTGATATAAAGGTAATCTAGTACTTAAGACCATACACGCATTATGCTTTGTAAGTTCTGACACTGAACTAAATTTAGTGGAAAGAACATAATAAAATCCTGGCTAAAAATAATTGGTTTATATTCCCTTAGGAAAGTCTGATGCATGTATCAAAAACCCAGTTAGCATTTCAAAAGCAAAGATACATATCTCATTATTATAGTGCATGTCAGAAGCACAGAATGACATTTAGTGCAGTAGATTTTTCAGTTTACTGGATATTTTCCATAATGTTACCATGGAAATCAATCATAAATTAACATGGAACTAAAAAAAAACTTATTAAAATTACTTGTAGCAATGTCGGGTTTCCTTTGCCAGATTAGAGAAAGTTTGCCATGTATTATACGAAAAGACATTTTCTTTTGAGCCTCTTGTTTTTCACTGAACTAGTTTAAAGGAAAAAAAAAATGCTTTGAGTTGCTGTGAGAGGTCACTAACTAAAATGGTTCCCAAATACCCACATTTCTAAATAGGCCCCCTGCCTCTTTATTCTTCATCATGCTGGGCTTCTTATGATTGAGAATGTCAAGCCAGCTGTTAGCCTGGAGTTTGGTGTGAATATTCACACTGTGTAAAGCCAAGAACCTTTATGAGACCTTTTATAGGAGGGAAAAAATAGAAAGTTGGAACTAAAGTTTTTCAAGTCTTAAAGGCAAGTGCCTTTGAAGCCCGTTGAATCAGAAAGTTTATGTAAGCTGTGCGATGAGTCACATCTTACTCCATAGACAGGATGCCAGCTGCACTATAAAAAAATGGTCCAATCTGAAAAATTAAAAGGCCACTCACTGCCAAGAGCCTGAAGTGAACCCTGTCAGTAAGTGAAATGTGTTCAAATTAGGGAGATTGACATTCATAATTTCAGAAGGTAAACGTAGCCTCAGGCTTTTTGATACGTGGACAGATTGCTCAAATAATCCCTTTCTCAGGGTTCTGGTTTGGGTCTGGGTTGTATTTAAAAGGAAACAGGTAGGACTTCTCTGGCGATATAGCAGATAGGAATCTGCCTGCCAATGCAGGGGATACGAGTTCGATCCTTGGTTTGGAAAGATCCCACCTGCTGTGGAGCAACTAAACCTGGGCGTGACAACTGCAGGGCCCATGCACCCAAGCCTGTGTTTCACAAGAGACGCCCCTGCAGTGAGAAGCCTGTGCACTCCAGCCAGAGAGGACCACCCCCTTGCTGCAACTAGAGACCACTGCAGCAACAGACCACTGCAGCCAAAAAACAGACAAGCAAATAAAAATTATTAAAAGAAAATGAAATAAGTAAACCAAAGATCTCAAAAAAGTGCTCAAGTTTTGCTTAGAAACGTTCAGTAGACAGGCTTATGAGATGGATCTTCAACATTTGGTTCCCTTGTTCATGACTAGATTTTAATTTTTTTTAAATTGAGATATAGTGTGCTTTCAGTAAAGTGGACAAATCTCAGGTGCTCAACTCAGTGAATTTGTACATATCTGCATGTAAGTGACCGTCCCTCATATCAAGGTATAGACCATTCCTGGGACTCCAGAGGCTCCTTAAGCCCAGTGCTAATCAATGTCTCCTTGCCAGAGGTACCCAGAATTCTCACCTCTGGCAGCATCAGTCAGCTTTGCCCCATATTGAGCATCATATAACTGGAGTCATGCACTATATGCCCTCTGTATCCAGCCGCTTCCATTGTCTGAAGGATTCACTTATGTTACTGCTGTATCGATAGTTTTCTTTCTTTTTAATTGCTGTGTGGATTAATATTCTGCTTCAATTTACAGACCATCCAAGATTTTTCAACCAGTTGTATGCTGGACTTGATTATTACTCTTTGGTGGCCAGATTTATGACAGAAGCATTAAACCCAAGTGTGTAAGTACCTTTTACTGGAATTTTACACTGAATATGGATTAGGGATTTTGTTAAGTAGATGAAGTTTTATTTCATGAACTTCTATTTAATTGTTTCATTTGTGCAGTGTCATCATAAATAATGGAAGCAGCTTCTGACACTTAGCAGTATTTAAAGAGCAGTTTGATCTGAGAGTGGTACTGTGAGATGGTTAAGGCAGGAATTCTCTCCACTTAACAGATGAGAAAATCGATTAAGCAACTTTTCATCTATTCCTGCATGAAAAGCCATATCTGGGCTAAGGTGCTGGAGAGATTCTTTGTGTAAAAGCAGATATTAGCTTCGCCTTCATGAAGCAAATAATCTAGATATAGAGATGCTGCATGCAAATTAATCCAAATGATCTGCACAGATTAATGTCATATTTTCAAATGAAGAAGAGGTACATGATGCTATAAATATACATGGGACAATTTTTCCTAGTTGTGCACTAAGGGAAGTCTTCTCTAAGCAGGTGATAGCTAAGAGGTGAAGAATGAGTGGAAGTCAGCTGGGTGAAAAGAGGAGGGAACAGCACATACAAATGCCTTGTGGCAGGAGACAGCCTGACATAGCTACGACCAGACAGTCAGGGTGGGGAAGCTGAGAAAACTGTGAGGGGTGTCAGGGTGGGGGGTAAGATCGGAGCCAGACACGGGGGACCCAATAGGCCAGGTTCATGAGTCATTCTAAAAGCTTGTGAAGATTTCCAAGTCACTAAGTGACATTTGCTTATTGAAAAGATCATTGGAAAGATAGAAAGTGGACTGGAGGGGTGAGGTGCCTTAGTCAGGTGAGAGATGATAGTTGCTTGGATTTAGAGAGAAGTGGTAGGAATAGAAAAAAAATGTGTTTGGAAGATAAAACAGAAAAGCCTGGATAATATCCTGGATCTCAGAAATGGGAACGGGAGGGAAGTTTATAAGATGACGCCTAGGCTTCTGGCTTTAATAGCTGGGTTGATGGTCGTGTCAGTCATTGAGATGACAGTTTTCAAGAATACAGTGGAAAAAGCAAGAGCAGTAATTCAGTTTTCCTTCTTTCTTTCTTTAGTAATTCAGTTTTCAATTGTGAGCATTTTTGTTTGCAGTAATTTCAAAATATCTAAGGGTATGCTTTTGGAGAGTTGAGATATACATGGGCCTGGAATCCTGGTATTTTTATGAAATTATAAATTTAGGTGTTACTGGTCTTGGATGAGATTCCTTAAGTCAGGCATTTGCGGCTCCTTCTGCTCTTTGACTCAACCTGGGAGCTTTAAAAAAAATATTAAAGGAAAAATACCACCCCCACCACCACCACCACCACAACCAAGAAAAATCCCAACAGAAACCAAGTAAATCTGACTTTCTGTCAGTGTGTCCCAGGCACTGATATATTTTCATAGCCCAACAAGTGATTTTAGTGAGCAGGATGGAGACACTTTCTATAAGGTTAAACCAGGAGTGGGAGAAGCACTGTCTGCAGGGCAGAACACGCAGGGAGGGAGCAGAGGGCTCAGCCTGGCCTTGAGGGCATCTGGCATCCCCTGGTCGGGAGGCTGAGGGCCCACCTGCAATGGGGGGAGAAGGAGGAGAAAGTCCAGGGGAAGTCTGGGGGCCGTGGAGGAGTGTGTCCAGAGTCCTGTTGAGTGTTTAAGACAAAGACTGACAAATATCCCCTGGATTATATGGGTGTCATGGGTGACTTCCATCAGATAATTTTGAATAGACTCTTGCATAGAATATTCAAGACAATCCCAGATACCAGGTTACAATGGGTAGAAGAGATAAGTGGTAGGAAAGATAGTAAAATTACACAATTCTGTGACCCTTTCCTTGTAAGTCCTGGGATTTTTCTAACTCTTCATCTGGGTTCTTTCACTGAAATATTTAGAGGCTTTTGAAGTATTAAATTGCTGAACAGGCCCCTCAAAATCTCACTACGCCATGAGCACATTCTGTATCCCCCCTCCTCCACCTCCAGCTTTATAGTTGAACTAGTTTCCAAAGACAAATTTAATAGTATTTTTTTCATACTAAAAAGGAAATGATTATTTCCCTTTTATGTGTAATACATTTCTTTTTACATATGTTGCATTTTTCACACTTTTAGTATGTTAGTTTTCTAAACATGGTTGAAAATAGAACCTAAATTGTTGAAAAATGATGTAATGTCTGTAGAGTGCTTGGCACGTAGGAAGGTGATACACAGTAGGTGTTCTTCTTTTTCCCCTCTTTACCAAAGTTTTTTTCTTCTTCTAGATGTTAGCATAATCACATTAAATTCCGTGACTATAAATTTAAATGTGTCTGTTTAGCTTACTTATTTAGAGTACACATTTACTCAGATTCAATTTAGTGTCATAACAGAATTGTTGGAGCAGGAGATGACACAGAGTAGTCATCCTGCAGCTTTCTGGAGAAAGAAAGAAGTGTGACAGAATGACCTGGTAACTGTCTCAGGCTGGGCTTCCTGGGCAGCTGTTCAAGATGGAGCTTAGTGAGCAGGGTGTTTATTAAGGGAAACCCTTAGGATCCCTGTGGGTGCTGGAGGGGAAGGAAACAGCTGGGCAGTTAGGAGTCAAGCCCCCGTGCAGGCTCTGAGACCCCACTCGCTGACTCCATGGGCCTCTGGAGCTGCCCTGGCCCTGCAGGGTGTTCTGGAGTCGGGACCACGTGGCCCGGCCTCGCGGGTCCTCCAGATGGACCAGTCCTCGGGTGTGGATGACCACAGGACATGCCTAAAGGGGGTAGCTTAGCAGTGCTCCCTGCTGACAGCATTCCAACCCTCTGTCACAAGCCTTCACCACAGGGATCCAGGTAGCACTTTACAGTCAAATCACCACACTGTACGAGATGTCCATAGTGCTCTTGCCATTTGTGCCAACACAGGAGGGTGGTGGGGGAAGCCCAGGCTCTACAGCTGACTGCTAGGGTAGCTCACGGTAGTAGCCTCATAAACCTGGTTGCCACGACAATGGCTTTTCCTCAACCAACCTCCAAAACAGCATCCAGAGAGCAAAATGGCCACTGCTCATGGCTAATACAAAGACTGCAGACACACTGCTTTGATCTCGCCCAGTGGAAGCAGAAGTTTTCTGTCAATTAAGACTTCGAAGTAGCTAGCATCCCTCGTGCACCAGCTACCGGCATTTGTCCAGCCGTGACCAGCACTGTCACGGTCTCTGTATATTTCTTTGTTTCTGAAGGATTCATTTCCAAAGACTCTATCCACCCTTCAGCACCACTTGGTTTAATAAAACGATGTGCATTTCTTGGGACTCCATAGGGATGGTTTGACTCTAGTCATAGAAGTGAAGTGTTTTTTATATCTATCTAGTTATACGTATGAGGTGTCCCCAGTGTTTCTGTTAGTGGAAGAAGCGGTTCTGAAGAAAATGATTGAATTTATTGGCTGGAAAGAAGGGGATGGAATATTTAACCCAGGTAAGTACAATTAGTTATTGCCTCCATTAAAGCATCTTCAATTTTATTCCTGCCTTAATATGAGGAACAACTCCCTGCAGATTTCCACATGACACAAAGTTAGCTATGAATCATGCTGCTGGGGAGGATCAAGTTTGTGCCTTTCTCCAGAGTATGATATTTTGGATAAATGCTACAGAATTGACATACATGCCAACAAGTGAGATGTCTAAAATTTTGGATCTATATCCAACACAAATGAATTTATCTACTGGTGGGAATTTGAAGGGCTATTATATGTTTATCAAGCTTATCAATTCATTTTACTTGAGAAGTTTCCTGAATTGTATTTTGTTTCCCCTACAGTCTTTCCTGGGGACCAGGGAGGAGCACATGCTGTCATTTTATTGATTAAAGACAGAAAGAACACTATTACTGTTAACTGTGGAGACCTGGGTACCAGCCCTACATCCATAGATGGAAGCTTTGAGTTGAGAAAAACTCTGGAATAAGAGAATAGACCAAAACTTCTGGAGTTGGAGATGAGGACATGTGTAAAAGGAATGGGAGGGGGGTGCTCCCTTGACTTTGACAGTCATTTGTCATTAGACAGGCATGCCCACAGCCATCCATGCCCCCCACTGTGGTTGGCACTCTGGGGACAATGACGTCATGCTATCCATATTTCCGCTTTTGTTTTTGCAGGTGGTTCAGTGTCCAATATGTATGCCATGAATTTAGCCAGATACAAGTACTGTCCTGATATTAAGGAAAAGGGGCTGTCTGGCTTGCCAAGATTAATCCTTTTCACATCTGCAGAGGTAAAAAAAAATTATTTTTGATATGAGATACAGATTTTCTGAAAATGAGCATGTCATGGAAGAGGGCTTTTTTGTTTGAGGGCTCCCAAGGGTGCATTATGCCAGTGTGTAAATCATGTGCCTATATACAGCATCATATTTAATTCCAAAAGAAATTCTGATGCATTTGATATTGTAAACCCTGGCCACCCTCTTTTGTATATCACCATTATTTAAGATTTATATTCTGTAACGTTATTGGAGAAAAGAGAACACTTAATTTCAAAGCGCCACTGCTTTCTGTGAATCTCCGCTTTGAGTGTCTTATTTATTAGAATTTATGTGATCGCTACTGATCTCAGGTCTGTCTTCTGCTCCCATTTCCTTGAGAAACTGATTGCATTGAGTGGCTAACATGAGGGCCCTTCTAGGAAAGGGAAATATTCAGTAACAGTGACATCACACAGACATACAAGGGGATGTTACCGCAACCCCC